>JAODAL010007363.1:55000-125763 GCA_025379985.1 Phyllomedusa bahiana
ATCTCGCTCGTATTAGAGCGCAAATACGACAAAATGAGTGCCGAAATATGCCCGTATGAACACAGCCTAAATGTTCATCCTGGTACACTTTTTTATGCACTTGGGTGAAGAGCGCACATGGGCTTTCACACAAAAATAAATTACACAAAATTCTAGAAATTTTTAACAGATTTTATTTCTTACGCAGGTGGGCAAAAGTTTAGTCCGTACGTTGCTCCATGTAAACATCGATATGCATTGGATTAGGACTATATAGTGTTTACATGGAGCGACAGCGGATGAAACTTTTGCCCACTTGTGCATAATTATATACACAGTGCTACTACAACGAATAGGTCGACCTATCAATGTTTACATGGAGCAACGTACGGACTAAACTTTTGTCCACCTGTGTATAATTAATAAGATCTGCTAGAAATTTCTAGAATTTACCAGTGATCCTATGAATGTACTTCTCATGTCACATGCACAAGCAAAACAAACACTCCAAGCCATGTGTGCGGCGGGACATAGTGAATATTCAGGAAACCTCCCGGGGGCGCAGCTGCTGAGTAATCAGTACCACAATACTTCAGAGCAGCACGCCATGCTGAGACCTGTAGTACTATAAGTAGGTTTGCCTAGATATTTTAACTTTTCATAGAAGATACCCTCATGTCCACAAGGTAAAAACTCCTCAGGTCCTGATGTTACATGAACTCTGCACCAATGGCGAGTTGGTTGCACCATAGACGGCGGCGAAACGCGTGTTAATGTTAACTCATGGGGAGTAAAAATTGTTTCTAAGAAAAGTCTAGAAACCTTGCTCACTGAATTTCCAGTTGAAATGAAGGCGCTTACTTGAAGAATGTGAGCGGGCTGTTTACATGGAGCGGTGTGTGTATTGCTTGGGTTTCATGCTCCTGGGGGGGTGGGGAGGGCGGCTGATGACATGAATGCACATTGACGAAGTTTTCAATGTCACTAGTGTGGGGTTGTAAAGTCCTCCCTTGAGTGGGAAGGAACAGTAAGACAAGTAGGTCCTCTCCTTGTTATTGTAAGAGTGTGTGGAAGATGGGGGAGAAGAGACAAAAAAGGCCAAATTTCTCAGAGGCTGTATTCATGTTGAGAGCCTGCCAGAATCTAATGCGTTACACATGCTTACACTAGAAAGACTCTGGAGCAGTTCCTTCATTCTTAAATTACACGGTCTTGCATGCAAAACATACTGTATGGGAATGAGGAGAGTCACGCTGCAGACATATGTACGGGCAAACAGTTTTCTGGGACTTTAACACTGGTGGTCCAGTCTCCGGATAGGACATCAATGTTTCATAGTTTGGGGTTTCGAACCCTGGGTTCCCTTACAATCGGCACAATGAAAGGGCTATGGAACTCAATCACTGCTAACAAAGTGGCTCAGAAGAATGAGCAGTGTACAGAAGCCGTGGGGCCCCTTCATTGTGCGGATTCCTTGGGCTCCTGGAAGTTGGCCGATCAAGTAGAATAGGCTATCAAGTCTTGGAGAACCCCTGTATTCCAGCATCTCAGGATCTGGTGGTCCAATCTCAGGATAGGACATCAATGTTTCATAGTTTGGGGTTTCGAACCCTGGGTTCCCCAACAACCGGCACAATGAAGGGGCTATGGAACTCAACCACTGCTAACAAAGTGGCTCAGAAGAATGGGCAGTGGAGTCTAGGACCCCAATCAGGCACAAAAGCCGTGTGGCTCCTTCATTGTGCGGATTACTAGGGGTCCTGGAAGTTGGCCGATCAAGTGTAATCGGCTAACAAGTCTTGGAGAACCCCTTTATCCAGACATAGTTGAACCAGGAAAACAAAACGAAAAAATTAATAATTTGAACTCCTGGACTTGGAGAGCTACATGCACATGGTTTAATTTCTTCAATCTAAAAATATGGCAATCCAACACTTGTTTCCAGTTTAAGGATCAATGTACACGCGAAAAAATTTTCTGTGGAAATTTCCTAATCCGCAGGTAAAAAAAACTGCAAGAGATTGTGCGGATTAGATTCCATTCTAGTTAATGGGGTAAATCCGCAGATTTAAAGATCCGCACCATAGGTCAGTCCGTCCGGAAAATTCCTACTTTGTATGCGTTCGATTTCTAAAACCCCATCCACATTGCGGGTACTGTAAACCCTCTGCAGATTTTTTTTTTTTTCTAAGTAAATCCGTTTTGTAGGCATTCACCCTAAAAGCGCACCATAAAAAATAGGTTTTAGAAGAAAATTGGTGTGAATATTTTATTTGGGACTTAATTCTAAGAGAATCTTATGTGCGTCTCTAATATCTGATAATCCCATTGTTATTCAGGGCTGTGGAGTCTGTGCCTATTTTGCAGGAGTCGGAATAAAATGGACCAACTCCGACTCCCAAAATATATAATAAGTTGGTCCAGTTAGTTTCATGCAGTGCAAAGAGCAAGAGGAATTGGGTCCGGCCAGTGCTACTGCTCCCATACCTTCAACCTCAGTTGAAGGTTTGGGAAATTGAGGAGTTGGAGCTTTGGCTTGCCGACTCCACAGCCCTCGTTGCCCTATTGTTGTCTCACGGGATCCAAACGTGGATCGCTCAACATCCCAGAAAAGCAGGTGATTTTGCAGGGGGAGGCATGGACTGGGTTCTGTCTCCGAGAGCAAGTCCTTTCTGATCATCAGAAGCCTTGACCATTTGCTGCCCCTACCATGGGGACTCTGCAGTAAAATTTCACATGGTTTGCACAGTTGCTCGAATTCCTGCCAGTCCCTTTACACTTGGATTTTGGTGTTTACTCCAGTCACCGTGAATTCCTCAGCTGCTTTATCATAATTGCACAGTGCATCAACCTTGCCGACAATGCCGGGAAATCGCTGGACTAAAGATGCGGGCTTCGTTTAGCTCTGAGCTAGCGATACTCTGGCAGGAATGAGACTTGCATCATCTATTGACCTGTGAATGGAAACCTCATGTGCTTCATTCAACAACCACTCTTCCAAGAATATAGAGGAAATAAAATCCATCGAAATTGTTCCCCGAAGTCTTCACACGTCTTGTGTCGGCATAGCAACACCTGCTTCCTCCTGTACACATATATATACTGGACCGGTTACTGTACATCTGGGGCGAATGTTCTACAACCATTTTACGGCATGATGTCATTCTCATTTTGCTTTTACTAGAACAAGGTCCTTCCAAAATGTGAACTCGAAGGCAAAACCGGACGCCATGGTGCATGCCGTGCTCAGCACTCTCACGAGTTGCTGACGCAGTTGGCACGACGTTACGGACCACGTATTATTATAGGAGTGGTAAACTTATTAACCATTTCCATATCATCCATACAAGGCCAAATATAAGTGGACTCCAACAAAAATATTGTCCTAGAAAGGGGACAAGTCAAATGACTGGAAGGTCATAGTTGATGGCAGCTAGATGGTAGCCCCCCATGTCAACTGATTGCGAAGAAGTCCTACTGTACACAATTTGGCCAAACAGGTAAAATTTTACTGCTTCTTAAATAAAAAAAATAAAAAAAAGTGAGCCAGCGTGTGAAGCCTAGTGCAGGACCCGAGGGGGCGTGCGATACGGGATTCATCCTCAGCTTCACACGGAGTGTAATACAGTATTAATTTGCAGAAGGTTCCTTCAATGGTCTCATCTTTTTCTAAAATTCAGTTATCCCAACGATCAGATGATCACCGCGGGCCTAACTGCCGAAACCTCAACGACCAGCTGTGATCACGGTTAGTCTCCGTTATATTATTAAATGTTGGCCACTCAAAATGCGCCCCGACCACTAGAACAAGTGTCTAATGAAACACATGGCTGTCCAGAGCCTGTCGAAGAAGCTCTACCTTAACAGCTCTCCACTTGGCTTAAGGTGGAAGCAGGGTAAATTTTGTAAACTGATGGAAAAAAGATGAAATATGGACTATGATCGTCAAGGACAAAAGGTCACTTTTTATGACACACTTGAAGTCCAAAATATGGATGTTATAGTAAGAAGAGATTTCTAAAAATTAGAAAAAATGGAGTTACCTATGATAACCAATCATTTTCCCAAAAAATAAAATAAAAAATGCATTGGAATTTGATTTGTCAGCTCCAGCGTTTTATAGAAGATTTTCTTAATCTTCCTCCACATCTTTCATAAGCCTTGTTTTCATTTAGGAGGAATTCTGAATTTTACTCTACGTGATCTGTGCTTGCTCATGCATCTTGAACGGATGCCAGGGAAAACAAAAACCTTAATATTTTGCCAAATAAAATCTTTTTTTTTTTTTTTTTTTTTCCTGCTCTTCTTAAACATATAAAGTTCATAAAATGTAGTGGAATTTACACCGAGGTTAATTGCAAAAGAAAACCGATTTGTGAAGCACGAGGGATTACACGTTATAATTGTATCATAGCGTTCCATCGACTATGGAAGAGATTTCATGACTGTTTTGGATGATATAGACAATATCTAGTAACCATGAATTCTCAACCTTCAGCATATGGCCTTGAAATAAACCCTCACACAAAGGAAGCCTCTTCTTCCTACATCAGGTGGCAGCTGAATGATTGGGCGAGTGGATGGATGGGTTGGTTGGAGATACTGATGAATAAGGTGGATGGGTAGGAGGTTAAATGGAAGGGTACGTGGGTGGATGGAAGAGTACATGCTTTGACGAATGGTTGGAGGAGTCTCCAGGGCCAGAAAGTCAGGAATAGTAGAGATAATTACAGACACATTAACATGCATGATAGTTCAGTATAGCTTCATCATATCTAAGAGCACCGAGGCAGAAGACCACCTTTCCATACATCATAGATACATAATAGATCCAATTGGTGTCAATTATCTTGGAGGACTATAATACACATTGTATGTATATTATCTAGGCTCTACGTCATTAGTACTCTGGGTGCAGGTTGACATAGGGCTCAAAACCTGATGTGATCAAAGCATTTTTATGACAGGAACTTCAAAGTTGAACTCCAAAGTTACATATCCCTATGGTAGCCCGATACATCTAGTAAGTGTTCCTCAAGCAATTATCCGATTGCTGCCTCTATGCATTGAAGCCTATCCAATTCATTTTTGTTGACCTTCGCATATTAAAGCACAAAAGTGCTAAACACTAACCGACCAACAGACAAAAAAATAATAATTTCCAATGTGACACAGCTTGATGGAAAACCGGTGGGAATACAGAGAAGAGCCTGAGTAGATGCTTTCATTGGACTCCTGCTGTGGAAAGACAGAAGCAGAGTCTTTACTTCAATCCTTTGATCACTTAAAACAACTTCTACCCACAAACCCCATATATTTAAGTAGAGAACGAACACTTGGTTCACAGATAAGTCTTCTGGCCTTCTCTGCTGAGGGCACAGCTTCATGGAGGGGGATGTACGTGTTTTTAAAAAATAATCCAGTTGAAGAATAACTGAAATAAATGCATTTTTACTACTTGAAGGAGCACCAAACCGAAGGAACGGCCTCCAATAAAAGAGCTGCTTACAGCACTCACAGATCACACCTACCAAGGTTTTAGAGGTCTCAAGAGTTTTAACTAGGGTTAAAAAGTCCACTGGGTAATGAATTTCTAGGCTTTCACATCTCCTAAATCCAGTGATTTTATTATGTACAATGATATAAAACGGCTAAACCTACACAAAAACATAGGAGCGAATTTACGGTTCTGTGGGAAAGTAGCTCCAAAGCACCGGAATCTAGGACTGAGAAAGTCCTCAGTAGATATGTAAATGGGACAGAAAAAATAGTGCAAAAATGGTCTTGGCTAAATAGACCCAAATTATGTTCCCCCACAGCTCCGAAATGGGGCAAGTGACACCACTCTGCCTGTACGTGTCACGCAAATACACTTTTCTCAGGTCAATAATGGTTTTCAACTACCTCTTCCAACCACATGGTCAGCAAAGAGAAGTAGTATTCTGTGGTCATGGCAAAGTCGCTGACTACTGCTGTGATGGTAGCAGCCGTCACCATTGCCACCACAATCCTAATCAATAAGGATGTCAGGGCTGTTTAAAGCTATACCCCAAACTATATCTTAAAGGGATAGACCTTAAGGGTATGTTCACATGGCTTAATTGCGGGGCCCACAATTAAGCCGGGCGGTCGTGAGTCGCGCTCATGCGCGCATATTCCCGCGTTGTGGGGGGAGGGACGAGAATGCGGCAGCCCGCCGGCCCCATGGACATGCATTACTCATGTCAATTATCTCCCCGTGCATACAATACAATCGTATTGTACACCCGGGGAGAGGAGGCGTAATCCATAGTTCTCTATGAGAGCTATGGATTACCGTAATTATGGGGCACGTTTCGCTCGTATTAGAGCGCAAATACGACGCAAAATGTGCCCCAAAATAAGCCGTGTGAACATACCCTTAGACCTGCAAGTCATTAATACTGCAGAATACCTGGATCACCATTTATTTATTTTTTTAAAGACCTCTGCGCTCCCTCCCCCAACATTGTGTTAATGCTCGTAAAATAGCAACAAAAACCAAGGGACCAGGCGCTCGTTTCTTGGTAATAATCCTTGTAGAGATAGACGTAGGATAAAAATATAAATTTTATTCCATTAAAATATTAAGGTGTGAGCTCCAATATTGCAGAGTAACGTGCGGCACTTCCTCAGATGCTTCTATGTTACATATTGTTTTTTATATAACAGAAGCATCTGAGGGAAATGCCGCACGTTACTCTGCAATATTGGAGCTCACAACCTTAATATTTTAATGGAATAAAATTTATATTTTTATCCTACGTCTATCTCTACAGGATTATTACCAAGAAAACGAGCGCCTGGTTTCCCCTTTGGGTTTTTGTTGCTATTTTCCATAGTTGCCTGTCACCTTTTTGGCTCCGGAGGATTAGGACTACGCGGCCGCTCTTTCCGAGGTTTGGATTGAGCCACCCATGTCATCATCATGAGTGTTGTGCCTCTACCATAATTGCACAACACCATCAGGTGAGCACCCTCTATAGTATTTTATATATTGCTTATTGTATTGGACGTACTTTCACAGAAGAGCGCACCTCTCTTTTTTTATACCCTTTACAAATGCTCGTAAAGTTCACAAACTAAAAGAGTATGTTCACTCATTGTAAATGTGCTGTAATACGTTCGAAACGCGTCCTGCAATTACAGTAATTCATAGCTCTCATACAGAGCTATGAATTACGCCCATCTTCCCCGGCGTACAAAACGCGCATATTGTACTTCGGGAGAAAGGAATGACATGTCACTTCTTCCCGGTGTTTATGCACCGTGGATAATATAAGTGAATGCGCCCGCGCACTTTAGAACTACGCGTGCTTCTAAAACACTCAAGCATATTGCTGAGTGTACAGTATGAGCCACAATACGCCATGTGAACAGACCCTAAGTGCTGTGGAACCTTACAATATCACCATGAAGGTCCTGCTACACATTGTTCCATGCCTCCTGTACCATTGATAGGAGATGGAAATCATGTCAATCAAAGTCTTGCCGCAAGGTAATATTACACCGTGATGACAGTCTAGCGCATGCGCAGGATAACTTACCTGACAAATTTGTTATACTACACAATTTATTTTTTTTAAACGTAAAGGCAGGTCTTTAAAGGGTTTTCTCCATCTTATATATCTATGGGGTTTTGATATAATACGCCATAAGAGTCTAATAGGTGCAGGTTCAAGAGGCGAGACCCTAAAGAACGTGTCACCGGAACTCCCCATTCCGAACAGCGATGTGGTCATGCTTGCGCAGTTATGCTCCATTCATTTCAATGGCAGTTACACATACAACAGAGTGCAAGTAAGCTGTATTCTCAACTCCAGCGGAGATAAACAAGGGTAGCCACTTCATTCTGAATGGGGAGTTTCGGGGGACCAGTCTCGAGATCGGTGTGGGTCCTGCCTATCAATAGGTTATAAACGTCTGAGATGGGAACACTAAGATTACAGGGCTACAATAATGTTTTACTCTGCAATATAAATTTGATTTTAATTTAATCTTTTGATTGAGGAAATTATTAGAAAGGAAAAAAAAGTTTCTAAAAACAGTGCCCCCCCTTTTCCAAGGGCTGCTTACAGTACTGCAGCTCAGACCTATTCCTTTGTCCCTCATATCCAGCCACTAAGATTCACTGGTAAATTAATTACAGATTCTTAAAGGGGTTGTCTCACTACATTGATTCATCTTACCTCAGTTCTCTATTTTTGGTTTCATTTTGAATTCAGAGGCGTGTTTACTGGATTCTACTAGGCTGCCGTAGAAGCCAGGTCTGTAGCTATAGCAACCAATGCTGGCAGCCTATCAGGAGAGATTGAACAGGTCTGTAGCTATAGCGACCTGAGGAGCTTATGCAGCCCATACAAGAGGGGATTTCTAGGAATAGGTAGGACACTGGTAATGGACACATATTACACAGTGACTTGTTTTTGCAAGATCTTTAACATAAAAAAAGCAATCCTTGTAGTGAGACAACCTATTTAACTTCGAAACTGCTTCTCCCATTGTATCTTATGGACTGGTGATCCAGGTGTGTGCTCGCCTCCATGTGCCGCCCGCACCTTCGCTGTGACTACAGGAAAGGATAACGAGGAATAACATTTATTTTTCCGTGCAAAGCAGATGTTTCAACCCAGCTGAACAAGCAATAAAACAATCTATTTTCTGACACTAGTACAATATACACACTCCAAACGCTGGGGTTTCCCTTAAGGCTCCTCTTTCAACACTTGCTGTAGTTTATTTAGAGAGCTAATTCTCCATTGGGCTGCCAGTTCAGCGGCCGTGATGAAAAACCGAGAAGCAAAAAGTCCTTCAATTGGAGACAATTTATTACCTCATGAGTACACGAGAAAAGTTGTGGACTTCACTACTGTATACAGAGCAAGCATTCCAGTGGACTACAGACCCAATCCATGAGGGGGGCAGAACATGGCGTCACGTGTGGGTGAACCGCCAACGTGCCAGTATAATACCATTTCCTGTATAGTAAAATGGCTCAGTAGATGGCCATTCAGGGCGTACATTGCTGACCACTAGTTCAGTATATATTCCCTAATCAGGAAAACCTGCCCTGTTGACAGGCTCCCTTTAAGGCTAGGTTCACATGGCTTAATTGCGGGACGTAAATACGCCCTGCAACTACGCCGTGTGGCCGGGGAGGGGACGGGGGGCCGGCACCTCGCCGGCCCATAGACTTGTATTACCAGCGGCGCATATACGTCGCTAGTAAATGACATGTCACTTATCTCCCCGCCCGGCGGATTCGCCGAGCAGGGAGAGGAGACGTAATCCATAGTTTTCTATGAGAACTGTGGATTACCGTAATGACTGGGACGTTTTCAACCCGTAATTTGTGCACTCCGGCGCGTGATTACGGACTGAAATATGTCCAGTTTTAAGCCGTGTGAACATAGCCTACGAGTGTATAATGGTCCCACCATAGGCTCGGTTCCATTCACGTGTATTGCAGCCTTCCAACCTGCATATAAACAGCTTTTATGGCATTGTATCCCGGAGAACAGACGCCAGCTTTTAATTTGTGCACTTAAATAACATTTTTTTTTTTAAGGAACATTGAGCGCTGTCTCATAAACCAACACCTGCTGTAGCCTGGGAAGCGATGGTTCCAGATGCGGGCTGGGGCACTTCTCTCTGCTCCGCACACTTCTCGCATTTGTTAGGTGTTTCATGAAATAGGCACCTTGTAAACGGGAACAAATCCTCCAGGTGCCTCCAGCTTGAATATCCATTCTTCTAAGCACAACGCCTGGCTGACGTAGGAAGCTCTCCAGTGGAGCTCTAATTATCAACCCTTCTTTTTGCGTGCATGATGGGGTTGTTTTTTGAAACCCAAAAGGCTAGAAACAACTGTTTAAATTTTGGGGGTCCCCTGTTGGTGGTCATTACTAGGTAATACTCCATGCAGATTGCTATTGTGGATGTATCCTTGCTCACAATCAATGGTGTTGCTTGCATTAGCTACGTGTCAGCGACATCCTTTATAAAGTGTGGCTGGAATAAGGGAAATCACAGAAAACATGATGCTGACCTGCACAGCGTGACCCAGGGCAATGCAGCCGAGCAGGACTCCAGAGGGTGCTTGCTGTTCCATCGAAACCATCGTAGAACCAAAGCCACAGCATAGGAAATGGTAACTATTATACTTCACCCAAAGAATTGGGAATTAAGGGGTTACTGGAAGACTCTGGACAGGTTGTGAAACATTGAACGCTGGTCTGGTGAAAACCTTACTACAGGTCAATATATATAAATATATATATATATTGCAATGAAATACACTGTGTGAACATATCCTAACAGGAGACACTTCCCCTTTTTGGATAAGGATATAATATATATATAAATTTTTTATATATTTTTTTTACACACCCCAAAACCGGCGGGTGACTGGAATAAAAATTTAGGAAAAACTCTTGTTTTTTGGGGGTTTAAAAGTGTGTGTGTGTATGTGTTTAATATTTATATTTATATATATTTATAAAATATAAAAATACATATTTTTACTTTATAAATAAAATATATATTATATATATATATAAAAAATTACATTATTTTACATATAAATATATATAAATATATATTTTTTAATTTTATATATATATAATAAAATTTATTTATATTATTTTTTAAAAAACACACTTTACCACCAAAAACAAGAGTTTACCGAATTTTTATGCCAGTCACCCCTCCCCCCCCAAATACATATTATATACATTTTCTCCTCTTTTTTAAAAAAAATAGGGGAAGGGGTTTCCGGTTGGGAAAATGTTCACACGGCGTATTGTAGGCGTATTTCAATGCGTACTGTGAAACCGTGTTTATAACCTGCAATATGTGTTGCTTCAGAAAGAAAAAAAAAAAAACCCCCCCCCCCCCCCCTTGCAAACCCGCATTACTTCAAAAAGCGTTTTCCACTGAAATTACAAAATCTCAATGAGGTTTATGAAATAACGTTATTTTGGGGAGCGGAAATTCGGTCATATTGAAGCGCAGTTGGGGTATGTTAAAAAACCGGTTTTAATTTTTAAGTGCGACACCCCGGCCCCCCCAATGCTTTTCACGTTTAAACCCGGATGAAAAAGGGGGGGGGGGGGCTGGGAAAGTAAAATTTAAAAAAAAAAAAAAAAAAAACATTTACATGTGTGTGTGTATATATATATTTATATATATATACTATTTATTTTATATATTATTATTTTATATATAAAATATTAAAATATAAATACAAACAACTTTATACACCTATACACCCTGCATACACACAGCTACCAATTGCATACAAAATGCTTACACACTTGAATAACACATCAAAAACACACACCCCCAAACACATGCTTTTCACACATATACAAACCTTGCCATACCCCTTTTTATAAACATTTAAAACACATGCATACACACAGGGCATACCCCAATGCTTTAAACCTTTTTAACACACATGCTTACACACTTATACCCCACATGCATACACAACAAACCCCAACATTTATTTTTTTGCCTAGCACATGAAAAACACCTCGGGGGACTCTCTCCCTTGAAATATTTTTTCTCAAGAGCCCAATTAAAGCCCATCTGTGGTAGCCCCCAAAAATTCTGCGAGGGGCCCCCCGAAAGAATGTTAAATTTTTCTCTGAAGCGCCCCCCACAGGAGAATGAATGCATTGCATGGCGCCTACTGAAATCAATGGCGGGTTTTGTAAAACGGACAGTTTTTTTCCCGAAACGTTGGGGTTTTTAAAAAACCCGCCCTATACATCTTTATAAACATAGATTTCCCAAACTAAAAGGAACCCCCCTTAAATCCCTTACGTAGCGGGGTAGTTTTTGGGGTTTTAAGGGTTTTACCAGAAAGTCCCCATCGCCTGTTTTCTTTTTGATTTGCACCAAAAAAAAAAACCGTGTAGCGGTGCCAATGTATTTTTCCCAAGCCTTTTCCCTTTATTTTGTTGTCCACCGGGGGCCCAAACCAATGGTGGTTTTAGGGGCCCCACGGTGAGTTGATCTGCAGGAAAATCTTTGTTCTTGAGCCCCCCAAAAATTCCAATTGGGAATGCGTAACATCATTCCTCCCATAGAAAGTAACAAGCACTACCCTGTTTCCCCCGAAAATAAGACGTAGTGCATTTTTAGTAATGTAATTCAGAGTTTGGCTGCTTATGCTGATGCTTGTGATGAAATCCCTACAATATATTAATAAATGTGAATTCTTGTTCAGGGAAAAAAATAAGACATCCCTAAAAAAAAGTTTGCTCTCTTTGGGAGCAAAAAATATAAGGCATTCTTATTTTCGGGGAAACAGGTTAGGAGCATGAGCTTGCACATATTGAGGTCTTTTTTTTGGGGGTGCTCCCCAATTTCCCAAACAGTTATAAAAACTACAACTCCAGTCCCCAAAACATCTGCAGCGGGCATTGCTAAAGGGCCCATGTCTGAACCCCCTAATCGGATTTTTTCTTCTTTTTCTATTTCTACTCGTGCTACATCCGTTGTATTTAATTTGGCACGTGCATGTCATTCATTCCCACAAGCGGATGGCGACTGTTTTTTTTACTATACGTAGCACATGATTTCAGTGCTGGAAGTCACGGGTTTATAGTGGAACATCTCCTCCGACACAACGAAGCCCGTTAATGGACACCTAACTAAACTACACGACTTTCCCTTCCCATAAGCAACGGCATGATGAAATAGCATTTCTTAGAAATGAACTTATCAGCCTGCGCTGCACTTCCCAAAACCTCGCGGTGGAAAGTCAAGGAGGGAGCGGGCGAGCGGTGCTGGCGAGCAGCTCTGTTGATTCCTATGAAGTAGGAGGATTGTATGAGCGTAACTGATTCCTGCCCACACATTCTGGAAAGCACATGGTGCCCATCAGAACAAGATGTTTCATCAGAGTGGGAAAAGGACCGTGGAACATGAAAAACCTGCTGCATAATATGACGCAAGGTACCACGCAGGTTCAATGGCTTATGAAAACCAGAGAAAACCAACATTGCTAACATAGCTGAACGTGGTGCTGATCCGGACTACTACACCTGCCGTATTGGAGACAGGTGGGGAAAATATTGCCACTGTTACTTGAATGGAATGAAAAAATTTAAAGGGGTTGTCTCACTACAAGGATTGCTTTTTATTTTAAAGATCTTGCAAAACCAAGTCACTTTGCAATATGTGTCCATTAACAGTGTCCTACCTATTCCTCGATATCTTCTCTTGTATGGGCTGCATCAGCTCCTCAGGTCGCTATAGCTACAGACCTGTTTGATCTCTCCTGATAGGCTGCCAGCACTGGATGCTATAGCTACAGACCTGGCTTCTACTGCAGCCTACTCGAAGCCAGTAAACACACCCCTGAACTCAAAATGAAACCAAGAAAACAGGACTGAGGTAAGATGAATCAATGTAGTGAGACAACCCCTTTAATGATCTGATCTCAGCTTACAGGCAGTGAGTGGAAACTACTTTTTAGATTCAGCGACTGGAAACCGGTTCACAAAAACCTGCTGCATGGCATGTGAATGCACAAACACTTGTCAGGAGATCACTATGACTGCCTGCCCGAAGATCATTTGGGCGACTAATGACCAGAACAATGACCCCAATGAAAGCCAATATGGCCAACGGTGGTATCCGTCACTGGAAGTGGGTGCACAATAATCTGCACGTACAAGAAAAAGTCTACTCCGTTACTGCACAACATTACTAATCAAGATTACAGATCTCTGGCTGCTTTGGTAGGATAATAGAATTGAATAGTAACTTAAAGGGGTTTTCTCACCATGAGTTTTAGCAGTTTTGCACTATGTCTCCTCAGGTTGTGGGAGGTTCTATAGCAGTGATTAGCATATTCAACTTCAAGTTCTTAGGCCATGTCCCCACTGCGCCAGTATGTGGCCGGTTTTTCAGACTGTTAGCGGTTTTGCAAACAGTCTAAAAAACTGGCCGCAAACTTTTATATGGGGCACTAAGGAAAACCCATTCAGCACTCCCCACTGCACGGGTTTTCCACCCGAAAAACATTGAACACGTTTATTCTTCCGTCCGGTTTTCGGACAGAATATGAACAAGTGAATGTGAAGGGGGAGGGCTTTTCTCCACTAATCGTGTATAAACCGACCGGTATTTGTCCTGTGCCATGTAAACGGGCCCTTACTCTGACAGTGCAGGAGATGTTATCTCTAACAAGATTACAGATAAAGACATGCTTTTCAGTCCTCACAGCACTTGTACCTTCTGTTTAATGAAGCTTATCTTGTTAGATATAATGAGTTTGCTCCGATCTCAGTGAGTCACTGAGGTGACAGCAATCCCTGCTTTCAGCTATTCCTATATCAGATGTCCCTGCTCTCCGCTTATCAGTTTATCCATGATAAAACCAGCTCCATCCAATGTGCACGGAAATCTGCCCAAGCCAGCAGCCAGAGTAATCCAGACAAACCCAAAAAATGGTATTCCAGCACGACCCAAAAGTAGATGTAGAAAAACATTCCAAAATGTATTTAGTCCGATGCATAAAAACAAAAAGGCATGCACAAAAAATATCAGCGGCAATGAAATAGCAGCCTAGACCATACATGCCAACTCTCCCGTTTTTGGGGGGGGGGGGGGGGAGGGGGGGGTCCGCTTTTTGGGGGTTTCCCCTCCCGCCCTCCCAGGCGGCGGGGGCTCTTTATATGGCCGCGGCGCTGGAGTAGGCTAGTGCGTTTAACTCTGGCGCCCGCCAGGCCGCTCCTACAGGCGGGTGAAGCGGCCGCTGCGCCCGCTTAAACCGCCCGGAGTCTCGCGGGGCACGGAGGAGGCAGGAGGGATCCCTCCCCCCTTTCCCCTGTATGTCCGGCGCGGTGTGTGCGCCGCACATACAGGTCAGCGGCGCAGGGGGAAGTGACGCCCCGGCTGCAGGGGAGTGACGCACCGGCTGCTCTCACTTCCCCCTGCCCGTGAGGGATCGGTCGGGAGCTGGCAGCGCTTTCCCGGAGGCCCGGTGAGGTAAGTGGATTTTATTATTTTATTTTTATTAGCTTAGGGGGGGGCTTTGCCTGGCAAACAATGGGGGCACTACCTGGCAACAGAGGGGACATCTACCTGGCAACAGAGGGGACAAAAAACCTGGCAACAGAGGGGACATCTACCTGGCAACAGAGGGGGCACTATGGCAACAGAGGGGGGGACTAGCTGGCAACAGAGGGGGGCAATACCTGGCAAAGAGGGGGGCAACTACCTGGCAACAGAGGGGGACATCTACCTGGCAACAGAGGGGACATTCTACCTGGCAACAGAGGGGGGGACTACTGGAACAGAGGGGGCACTAGCTGGCAACAGAGGGGCACTAGCTGGCAACAGAGGGGGCACTTCCCGGCAAACAATGGGGCACTTCCCGCAACAATGGGGGCACCTACCTGGCTACAGAGGGGCATCCATTGGTACAAGGGGGCATCTACCTGCCTGTAAGGGGCACTACCTGCTTATGGGGGGTTCTACCTGGCTATTTGGGGCATCTACTGGCTTTTCTTCCAAAACTGTTATGCGGGTTTGGTGGAGTGGGTGTGCTTCTTGAAGGGGGCGTGGAATACCGGAAAGATGGGCATGTCCATGCAAATTTTTGCCGCTACGCGCGCCGCAGTCTAAAATCTCCTGCTTTTTCATTTTCAAAAGTTGGCAACTATGGCCTAGACACACTGGGAAAACACACTAACGCGTTTCGGGCTGAAAGGCTGAGCCGTTACTCATAGCAAAGTAAATACATTTTGGAATGTTTTTATGCATCTACTTTTGGGTCCTGGTGGAATACCATTTTTTGGCTTGTCTGTATTATGCAGGTAATCATAGCACTTAATAAATGCTCTGATCTCATGACCAAAGTAAAATCTATTCAATAATCTATTTAGAAAAAGTCTTCATTAACTGTCCCTTTATGTTGAAGGCTAATCTTTGTGATGGCGAGAGGTGCCGTATATGCCAGTAACTTTGTGGGCTCATATGGGCATTGCTGATAATCTAGCACCAATGTTTAGGATGGGAAACCCCTTTACTTTTACTTTCTAGGCTGAAAGAGAGAGCAGGTATTTCACAAGGCTCCGGCAACATTTGGTAAGCCCATTACCGCAGGAATCTACGTCCGAACAATCCAACGTATTCCACATAGATTTCAAACACTTTCTCCAATGCTGAGAAACATCACAAATCATTAGGAGAGCAGAGAACGAAAAACAGGAACAGATCTCAGGGAAACAAGAGCCACAATCAGTCCATGTGTGCTCTCCGCGCTGGTGTAGGGTAACGGTTGGGATCCCAGAGTACAAATAGGAAGGAGGTTAGGTGGCCGGGATACAGTGCGGCTTTTGTAGTTCTGCCAGAGGGGCAGTGCTGTTCTGCATTAAATCCGTACAAGGCTCCTTCCTTCTTAAATATCCACTTCAAATACAATCTGTGCATTGAATCCCTCCAACTGGAGGCAAACGACGGCTGGCTAACGTGAAATCGAGGTCTTCCTCTTATCCACAATAAAAGGGAGCAGTGTTTCTCCGTCGGCCACAATTAGGGAGGGAAGGAACTCGGAAAACAAAAGCGACAAACACTTACCCTAAATTTATGGGGGAAGAAGAGAGGAAATCAGTCAAAATGGATTTAACAAGTAGAGAGATTAAAGCAGGCATTCTCAAACGGCGTCCCTCCAGCTGTTGGGAAACTACAACTCCTATCATGCATTTATAGCATCTATAACAGTGGGAATGATAGGAGTTGTAGTTTCCCAACAGCTGGAGGGACGCCGTTTGAGAATGCCTGGATTAAAAGCATCACCCAGGGAATATTTTTAACTTTTTTTTTTTTGTCTTGTTGGGAATCAAATGGATTTAAAAAGTAGCCCCGTTAATTTTTGCAAAAGTGGCTTCGTGAATTGCAATCTGTTCCAGTCCGTACTCTTAGACCATGTAACACGTAGCGTCTTGTTACCAGACCAGCTAACTTTTTCTATGAATTTCTGAGACGCTCAATAGGGAAAGAGAATGGCAGCACACACAGCCCACCATGTAGGATTCGGAGTCAAGAGTGGGTCACCTGGTATAACCCAACGATAAGAGTGGAGATTGTAATTCAGAAAAATCACCACTTAAAGGGGTTGTCTCACTACCAGGATCGCTGCTTTTTATGTTCAGGATCTTGCAAAAACAAGTCACTTTGCAATGTGTGTCCATTAACAGTGTCCTACCTATTCCTAGAACCCCTTTGTAATTCGGAAAAATCACCCTTAAGGGTTTATACTACAGGGCCCTTTTTTTGATCAGATCTTGCAATAGGCAGTCTGCAAATGGTGCTATAACAGGTACCTATTTTGAATCCCTCTTGATAGGCTGCTCGCACCTGGTTGCTATAGCTACAGACCTGTTTGATCTCTCCTGATAGGCTGGCTGCACTGGTTGCTATAGCTACAGACCTGTTTGATCTCTCCTGATAGGCTGGCTGCACTGTTTGCTATAGCTACAGACCTGGCTTCTACTGCAGCCTAGAGGAAGCCAGTAAACACGCCCCTGAATTCAAAGTGAAACCAAGAAAAACAAATCAATGTAGTGAGACAACCCCTGTTTTCTATGTGCAAACAATAGGCTGTAGCTGCCATAAAAGCAGTATGGTCAGAGACCAAACATGAAACCACTGGGCCCCAATGCAGAAACTTGGAATAGGGTCCCCCACTACTAAAACCATCTTATACTAGTGTCTTCTTATAAGGCAAATGGCTTTGAGGCCCCAAAGACACTGGTGCAACTACAACCTCTGCACCCCCTATTGTATACTCCTGGGAATGGTTGTGTAGAGAATAATCATGAGAATAACAGACCATAGTAGGTACCTGAAGTCAAAAGCTTCTATATACTGATGAGTCTTAAAGGGGTATACCCATCACAGGAGGTCCTGCTGGAGAGGCCAATTACTGTGAAGTAAGCAATTTTCAAAATGCAGGTCATTAAAAAAGATGTATACTTTACCTAATACAGGTCTTTTTTGCACCCTAAACTTGCTCTCTTGTCTCCATGGTTAACATGGCTTTCATTTGCGGCCAGTATTGCAGCGTAATCAAAGATTGTCTGAGAATAAGTTCCTGTGGCCTCGCCGGGATAGAAATTTGTATTCCCCCCTCCTGTCCTCTCCCAGGCCATGGAGACAAAAGAGCAAGTTTAAGGTGCAAAAAAAAAGCCTGTATTAGGCAAAGCATATATGTTTTTTAACATGTATTTTTAAAATTGCTTGCTTTACAATAATTGGACCTTCCAGCAGCACTTTCCCTGATGGGAATACCCCTTTAACATTAAACCCTGACATGTTTTAGGGTATGTTCACACTGTGTATTGCAGCGTGCATAGTACGCGGCGCGATGCGGCGGGTGCTTTGGTGCGACACGCTGATCAGCACGTCTTTCCAAAGCACCGGGGGGGACGGCCCCATAGACATTTATTGTCAGCATCACGTATTCATCGCTAACAATTGACACGACATTGTATTGTACGCCCAGGGAGATAATTAACATAACCAAGTAATGCTTCTGTATGGGGCCAGCGGGATGCCCCCCCTCTCCCCCACACGTCGCGGGAGTACGCGCCGAATAGCGCGGCTGACCCAGCGTAACTGCAGCCGTACTGTACGCCCCGCAATTAGGCCATGTGAACATAACCTTAGGGTACCATGAAAAAAAGGTGCCCTGACTTATACCGCAACACAACCGCCACAGCCTCCTACAGCTTAGTAGCACAAATGTAGTCCTATGTGGGTGATGTTTGCCTAATATCCCAACAAGACTCATAAGTGTAGTCTACCAGGCAGCCAGTAAAACAGCAAACAATTCACATAGGACTACATTTGCTCTATTGACCCCTATGGGACCACGGCGGCCACATTCCGGTACCCATTACTGTACTTTGCCTTTGACACCCCAGAAATGGAGCAAACCTCATCATCTGAAGCCAGCCTAAGCGATGCAGATGGAGGAGCTGAAGAAATCATGACATTTTGATTGCATTTTGATTTTGAGACATTCCCAGACTCTGTTTTCATAAGGAAATTTCTTTGATCAATTCTGTTTTCATTTTACGCAGTTCCTTCACATCCAGATTATGCAGTCTGCACATAGTTCATATAGTGGATAGGGAAAAAACGAGCAAGGAAGCGCTGTCGGCACGCATATAGTTTTACATTGCATAAGCCTTCATTCCTTTGGGTTGCTCAGTGCGGTCGTTCACCCGTTTGGTAACTTTGATCTTTAAACTCCCTCTGGCTCACACCCAAGTGACAACCATCCCGCCCTGCTCAGTACAACGGAGGGGGAGACCATACAGTATCCAGCCTGTCAGTACAACGGAGGGGGAGACCATACAGTATCCAGCCTGTCAGTACAACGGAGGGGGAGACCATACAGTATCCAGCCTGTCAGTACAACAGAGGGGGGGGACCATACAGTATCCAGCCTGTCAGTACAACGGAGGGGGGAGACCATACAGTATCCAGCCTGTCAGTACAACGGAGGGGCAGACATACAGTATCCAGCCTGTCAGTACAACGGAGGGGGAGACCATACAGTATCCAGCCTGTCAGTACAACGGAGGGGGAGACCATACAGTATCCAGCTGTCAGTACAACGGAGGGGGAGACCATACAGTATCCAGCCTGTCAGTACAACGGAGGGGGAGACCATACAGTATCCAGCCTGTCAGTACAACGGAGGGGAGAACATACAGTATCCAGCCTGTCAGTACAACGGAGGGGGAGACCATACAGTATCCAGCTGTCAGTACAACGGAGGGGGAGACCATACAGTATCCAGCCTGTCAGTACAACGGAGGGGGAGACCATACAGTATCCAGCCTGTCAGTACAACGGAGGGGGAGACCATACAGTATCCAGCCTGTCAGTACAACGGAGGGGGAGACCATACAGTATCCAGCCTGTCAGTACAACGGAGGGGGAGACCATACAGTATCCAGCCTGTCGGGAGACCATACAGTATCCTGCCTGTCAGTACAACGGAGGGGGAGACCATACCGTATCCAGCCTGTCAGTAAAACGGAGGGGGAGACCATTCATTTTCCAGCCTGTCAGTACAACGGAGGGGGAGACCATACAGTATCCAGCCTGTCAGTACAACGGAGGGGGAGACCATACAGTATCCAGCCTGTCATTTATCCTCTATCTTTGTCAACCAGCAGTGTCTTCTGAAGCTAAGTGTCACACTCCAGGGTTCTTCTGCAGAACACAATGGGACGTTATCTTGTCATCGCACCCGCTAAGCAGGCCCGGCTGGTTTATCTAAGGCTCCAGACATTACAGTCCATGCAACCGCACATTCATGCCGCCATTTCAGCCGTTGCGTTTTAACCATTTCTTGACCAGGTCCCGTGCAACCTCCTGGAATTTCATAAAAGGAAGGTCTACCAAAAAAAATCCCAAGATTACAAGACCTTAAAGGGGTTGTCTCACTACATTGATTCATCTCACCTCAGTCCTGTTTTCTTGGTTTCATTTTGAATTCAGGGGTGTGTTTACTGGCTTCTGCTAGGCTGCAGTAGAAGCCACGTCTGTAGCTATAGCAACTAGTGCTGGCAGCCTATTAGGAGAGATCAAACAGGTCTGTAGCTATAGCGACCTGAGGAGCTGATGCAGCCCATACAAGAGGGGATATCTCGGAATAGGTAGGACACTGTTAATGGACACATATTGCAAAGTGACTTGTTTTTGCAAAATCTTTAACATAAAAAGCAGCAATCCTTGTAGTGAGACAACCCCTTTAAGAATTTGCTAGAGCTATGCATATATCCTATGTACTGCAGCAAGTGGGAGCCGGTATGACAGAGCCATGTGTATCGCCATATGGCGTCTGTCAAAAGCATGGTATTAGGGAGATTTTTACTTGAGACAATGCAACTAAGGGTATGTTCGCATGACGGATTCAGGCGATGAAATTTCAACGCTGAATATGCGACGTATCCCAAATCAGCGCTTGTAAGTGCGGATTATAGGCGAGGACACAACGTTTATTTTCAGGTGCAGATTTTTCGCCTCTTATATTCTATATGGAAAACATAAAATCCGCCTCAAAGAATTGCAATGACACTCACTTCCCCGCGCTTACAAGAAGGGCAGAAAAATAAGCAGTCAAAACCTGCATTTTATGAAATATGATGCGGTTTTACCTAGGATTTAATGTAACATGAACATGGAGTATTTTTGACCTTTTTTGGGGGTTGGGAGGGGGGGGTGTTTTTGGCCGCCACAAAAGTCAACACATGCACATACCTCAAGTTAATACCTCTCTTCTACTGCATACAACCGAGCATGCCATCATTTCCTTACTATATTGGAGGTATGCAAAAGTATAGCATGCCCCATAGAATAGTAGGACGCTGTAATATGGCACCCACAGAAATCTAAGATCGTATATATGAGCCCAGAATAAATACCTCTTTTCTCAAGTTCATGTACAAGGACTTTTACGCTAGACAACTTCTTGGAAAGCTAAGTGACCACGATATTAAATCCATAAGAGTTGGCACCACCATCCCAAGCTCTTGATTAGCACATCTATCACCTCGTACCGTATCAATGCAAGATGTATTCTGAGCCATGCACATGTGTACGGCCCCTATTTGAGGCAACTTTTAGGATATCTCAAAAATTTTACGTGACTGATAGCTCAAGGTGGGCATGATGGTGTTCGTAAAGGTTATAGGTCCAGTATACGGAGCAAACATAGTCCAATTTAGACTATATTTGAACTATAGATCTCTATGGCCCCGCTGCATTATCCAACAGGATAAAGTTTTTGAGGTACCCTGATGGATATCACAAACGGAGGCCATGAATGTTATGTGAATACTACATTATGTGTTATTATAGAAGACTTTTTTTTTTTTACCTCAACTCCAAGAAAGCTTGGTGACCACCACTATAGATGCTGGACCGTCCCTCCCTACCACAGGCCGTCCCTCCCTACCACAGGCCGTCCCTCCCTACCACAGGCCGTCCCTCCCTACGAAAGGCCGTCCCTCCCTACCACAGGCCGTCCCTCCCTACCACAGACCGTCCCTCCCTACCACAGACCGTCCCTCCCTACCACAGACCGTCCCTCCCTACCACAGACCGTCCCTCCCTACCACAGACCGTCCTCCCTACCACAGACCGTCCCTCACCTACCACAGACCGTCCCTCTCCTACCACAGACCGTCCCTCCCTACCACAGACCGTCCCTCCCTACCACAGACCGTCCCTCCCTACCACAGACCGTCCCTCCCTACTACAGACCGTCCCTCCCTACTACAGACCGTCCCTCCCTACTACAGACCGTCCCTCCCTACTACAGTCAGTCACCCAGGTTCTTAAAAATAGATGCCACCGGCTGCATAGTATTTTTAGGACTTCTAGGGTACATCTACATCTCTAAAAGGAGTCGTCTTATCAGAGATTCCCTTTCCTAATGAGGCCCTTGGGGTGATCAGTTTCTCTCTCTCCGAGTCCTGCTCTCAACACCTAAATTGTTGATTTTGCTACTCAGATGGGTGAGCTCAAGCCCACTAGAGCGGAGCCACAGATTAGTACACACTGATCCTCCTCTATGACATACCTCCTTTAACAACTTTTTGGTGTGAAGACTGCACCTCCTTGAATACAATTTACCAGAGCAAGCCCTGTGCAGACATTGGGAAGGCAGATTTCAGCTCCAAAGCCTGTATTAGTATAACGATGTTTAGCAAGTGGATTCAGGTTTTCAATATATTTTATAAAATAATACACACACATATATCTCTCTCTATATATAACAATATATATATATATATATATATATACACACACAAATATATATATATATATATAAATATATTATATAATATATATATACACATACATATATATATATATATATACACACACACAATTTTATTGGGCACTTAAGGTTGTTTGACGTTAGAGCTCATCTCTTCTACTGGCAGCCATGACTTTCCTGGATCACAAAGCCAATTTGTACTCGACATTATCATAAATTATGTACGGAAAGTACTTGAAGTACCGCAAGAAACAGAGGGACAGGCAGCACCGAGTCACGCCAAGTTCTTGTTGTCTTAAAGATATTGCACAATCTGATCACCCTGGTTGCTGGCATTCCTCCGATGCCTTGCATGCATTCCAGACAAACTCGAAGGAAAGAAAAGTGCGGAGAACAGAGCATCTGCAATGGGCTCTTCAGTAGTAGGACCAGATGTCCAACCTGGAGCTCCATTTTGCTATTTCCATCTTAATAGGTTCCAAATTTTGTTCTGATAAATTTATCTTGTAGTGGTCCGAGCTCATGCGCCGACATTTTGAATTTTTTTTAGAAACTGTGCACCTAAAAATAACATGATATACAAAGTGGAGATTTCCTGTAAAGGAGTTGTGCCACCAACTAGATTTATCACCTTTGCATAGCATAAATGTCTGTACACTGGGGAGGGGTGTCGAACGCTGGGACCCCCACCAATGGCTATAAAGGGTCCCCCCACCCCAACCTCCCTCCTTCCTCAATGCACTTGCACAAGGAAGGCTGTGAATGGAGCAGCGGTTGAACGTGCAAACTGCGGTTCCATTTAAAGTCCATGGCCCCCCCATGAAGATGACAGAGTGCTGTATTCTCTATAGCTCCATTGAACCCGTAGACTTTGAACATGGGACTTGAGGCCCCCTTTTTAGCCATCAGTGGGGGGGGGGGGGGGGGGGGGGGGGGGGGGGTCCCAGCAGTTGGACCCCCAGCAACCCATCAGACATTTATCAGCTATTCTGTGGGTAGTGATAAAGGTCATTGGTGGAACAACCTCTTTAAGGACACGGTCATGAGAGAAGATCCGATGCAGATTTTCCACAGAGAATCCACAGCGTTTTTGCAATACATCTGAACCAAAAAATTGTCGCAGATTTTCTCAATGGCAAAATTCAACATTCGCTGAAATCCTGAAGATTTTAGTGAAGGTTTTGCCTTCTTTCATTGAAGTCAACGCAGAAAAATCTGCCGTAAAACCACCCAATAAATCTGCAACATAACTTGCAGTAATTTGTAGACATTTTTTGTTCAAATTCACTGCAAAAGTGGTGAAGATTTTATTCTGCAAAATTTCTATGGAAAATCCACCCAATGCAAATGTGCAAATTCTACCCAAAGCCTAAGGAGGCAATGCACTACAGATTCAGAGGGAACAGCAGCAATCTTCTCCACAGTGTTCTTCTCGGGTGAATGCACACAGGACGCATTTGCCGTACAATTTCCATGCAGAATTGTGCACAAAAAGTCAGCAATGGCATAAAATCTCAGCCATGTGGATGGGATTTTACAAATCTCATGTCCACATGGCGGAATGACCTCAGCAGCATGTACATTGTCATCACGGATTTACAGCAAATTTTGCCTCATCAATTTGGATGGGATAAAATCTGCACAATCTGTTGCGGATTTTTACCGATGGATTTATCTGCTACTTCTCTGTGGAAAGTTTCAGCAGCAAATCAGTCCCACGTACACTCACCCTTAAAGGGGTTTTGCCACGATGTAATGTTGACGTGGGATCCTCCAAAATAGGTATTTAATCACTTTTCTAAATGTATGTGATTACAAAAAGTGAAGCCTCTGAGAGCTACAACATTGCCCAGTCCGCCTTAGTTTCCTGAAAGTTTACATTAGACAAGACCAAGACACTGACAGGAGCTGATCTGGCCGGGCTGGCCTGTTTGCACTTCTTATCCGATGACAGGGAACATGAAGGAGCTTGCAAGGGGCTGGGGAGAGAGTGCAGTGTATGAGGCCCTCTGCTGTATAGAGAATCCACTGGTTGTAAAGTAATTATTTGAGTAAACATTGCAGACGCTCCCTTCTTCCTCACTCTCTGCTCTACCTCTCCCTCCTGCAGCCGTTCATGACTCAGCATGCTTTATCTCCTTTCCTGAGCAGATGAGGTAAGGAACTCATTTTGTGGCAAAACTATAAAATCCTCCCTACCACCTCCCACTGTCCTAAAATAGAAAATTAACCCATACTTACAACTCTTCCAGTGCTGCCAATGCTTGTGTTCCCGTCACCCTCTCCCCGGGGGGTACCTCAATGATGACATCACATACATGGACCACATGACGCTACAACCAATCTCTTGCCTCAGTAGTCACGTGCCTGTATGTGCACCATGTGGCCACAGAAGCCAATGACTGGCTGCAGCATTATGTGATCCATGAACGTGACGTTGGCAATGAGGGACTGGAAGGAACACTGGAGCTCTGGAACGGTGGTGACAGGAGAGGCAAGTATAAAATAATTTTCTATTTTGGCACAGAGGGAAAGGTAGGCAGGTTTTTGAGAAATCTTGGAAATTCCCTTTAAGGTGGCCCCACTAATATGGCTGCTACCCAAGTGTACCTCAATGTCTCCCATCACAATGGATTTTAGCAGATCCAACTGCCTCTAATCCCCTCTTTCGGCACATTTGTGGGTGCATTGGAGAAGATCACCGTCATCTGAACAGATTTCAGAATATGTTACTGCTCTCCTAAGTTTGGATCGCCCTCATCCTAAAACATTGAAAGAGTCAGTCCCCAACATTGGGATTTTTTTCAGGAAACGTCAGGACGCTCCCCCCTTCCCTTTCTTTTCTAAAGAAAACAAAAGCTTACGGCTGGCTGGAGGAGCCTGAGGGCAATGATCAGGCACCATCAGTAATGCCCCTTAACCCTGCTGTCACAATCACTTAGGGCCATGATTATGAGGACCTTGTTTTTGTATTAAAGCTTGGAGCCAATGGGAGAGGGCGGCTAAAGCCTGCGAGGATTTTGTGTCTACACCAGGTCACGTGTAAACACAGCACGTTTAGCAGTGCCAGGAGCGGGGCTTCAGTCTGTGTCCGCCCGTTGAAGCGGTGCGTGCCCTCCGCGCCTTAGGAGCTGAAACCTGCGCGTTCTCATGTCTAATCAGCAAAATGCTTCCATCGCCTCCGCTGCACGCAGCAGCCTCCGAGCAGGTGAGTATGAACGGCTCATCCATGCTGCAACGGACGACAGCGATCAGACGCCTTATGTAACACAGGAGGGCTCAGAGTCCAGGCAGAGGTTTCCTTACTATCATCATCCCAAATCCGCAGCCTTCCATAAAGTAATCACTTTCACTGACGCATCTCTTATCTACAGAATAGCAGAGCTTGTCATTTGGCAGAAATCATGGTGATAGGACTTCTTGTTGTAGTTTTACATAGGACTGCATAAACCTAAAGAATGATCAACTGAAAGTTGTTGCAAACCTGTGTCTGCTGTATTTGCCTTACTCAATTGAGGTACATGGCAATACTCTGGAATTAGACTTGTGTGCACAGTTACGGTACTATAGATCTAGGGATATGTTTGGTAGCCTGGGGTGTATGTATATGAGAAACAGAGACGCTGTCCTATGCCCCTTCTTATAATGTACACAGGGTACCTTCCTCTACAAGCATAGCTATGGGGGCGACTGAAGGGGTGCTCAGGTTATCAGATATTAGGGCTGGGGAGTAGGGTAAGTACCTGGTATTGGGGGTATGGTGACCTAAGGCGGAATCAGAGAGCGGGGTGACATTTTGGGTCTTGCTGTGCAGTGGGGATATTTCAGCCATTTATGTGGTGAAAAAAGTGCACTGCTACATTCACAAAATAAGGAGAGGATAATACAGACAAACTCAAAACTTGTATAACAGCACATTATTAAAGATGTAACAGGTTTACCTGCTCTCCCATGCAATATCCCATGTGTATATACACTACATATATTATACTATAAGAGTACATCTATGTAGCGTATTTGTGTGTGTATATAATGGAGGTATGAGTGTGTACAAATATACGTATGTAGTGTAAATATAGTATACACTGTCGATATATATATATACACACACACAAATATACTACATATCACATATATATATATGTATATATATATATATATATATATATATACACACACATATACATACACACATACATACACACACAGACTACACATATATATCTATGTAGCATAGTTCTGTAAGTAGTATGCGTACATTTACACAGTATATACGTGTTACACAAAAATAGTGTGTGTACATAAAAAAAAAAAAAATATATATATATATATATATATATATATACACACATACACACACACACACCATATATATATATTTATGCATGTACGTTTGTAAATATGCTACTTACATAAATGCACACATACATAGTATATATTGTATATATACACACACACACTATTTATGTGTAACATATATTGTGTAAATGTACACATACTACTTACAGAACTATACTACATAGATACATATATGTGTAGTGTGTATATCTATATATAGATATTTAGTATATATATGTAGCATGTGTTCATATACACCTACTGCATATATACACATACGCATACATTATATACACACACACACAAAAGAAAGAATGAAAACAAACAGTATCACACTGGCAAAAGACAGACTCCGCTCTGCTACATCTGGATAGAGTACGGCTCTACCCTTGACAAGGGGTCCCTATTGGCACAGAGCTCACTGCAGCATGGCGCCGGCTGCGTTAACCAATTTGCTTAGCGGGGACTAGTGAAGCCAGCGACTATGCTTGTGCCAGTTCTGATTATATTTTCTAGTCTCCCATATGAATGCAGTTCTGTCCCGAGCAGTTTACGGGTGTAATAAATCCCCGTGGCAGGCCAGTCACCACTGACAGACACGCTGGGATAAAGTGACTTTCCTAATGAGATGTGGAGCCGCGGGCCTGCACAGGGGCCTTTGCCCCACCAGTCAGCCTGCACCCGTGTCTGTAAACAGATCTGGGGATTAAAGTCCTCTCTGCCACATAGTAATCATTCAAGCATTTCTAATCACTGAAGGCTTTAGAGAGCGATCAGCTGGACGCATCCTCTTTAATTTAACCCCTTATTGGAGCTTTGGTTGCACTTCCCACTATTCTTCTATATATGAAAATATTTGAGTGGGGGGGGGGGGTGACGGAGATTGGAGAATTGGATCACTGCATCCCTGGGCTCGAATGGATTATGCTGCAAACAGACAAGATGATGTACATACTGTGTTTTTAGCATAAAAGATTCGGTCAGGGTGTCCGCCCGTGTAGATGTCAAGTTGGCAAATGTAAAAGTGCTTTCCTGAAGCCAAGAGCAAGTTTAAGCCAGTGCCCCCTGCTGGCGATTCTCACCACCACTGCTCTTATCCATTTTGGGAACCCCGATCACTTCCCTCTCCATCCATGGCCCCTGGGCCAGACCCCCTCTTTTCTACAGACAAGGAATCCGGAGCAGTCGCACCTTACCTATTCGGCAGGGCAATGATTCATGCTCCCCTCTCATGAGCGGTCTATAAAGTAAGTGCACCCCTGCCTGAGGTTCATTCACATAATCTGTTAACATGAGACCTCATGCTATAGACATTTATGACATCTCATTTCCTATCACTGCACTCGCTTCAGGGATAAACGAAGGGATCTAAAGTTTCACCTCATATTAAAGTACTGAAGAAAGGAAATACATAAAAGGATGAATCACCTGGTTTTTTTCCATCCAGGCGCGTGACAAAATTCACAGCTCCCAATGACTATCTTACAGGTGTGACCTGTAAAACCTGTGCGGATTTAAAGGAGACCTCTAGCCGGCACAAAATGTTACAATCCACCGGCTTCCCCCATAAATACAGTAGAAATGTATAAACCCCTAATTTTTGATTTTTTTGTACCAGTAGGTGATGTTCACACCTGCGCGCGCCAAAAGACGCCTTGTGTTTAGAAGAACGTGCAGATCGACCCCATTCACTAACATTATCCCTGTAAAGAAGCGATGTCACTTCTTCCGTTTTCCCGAAAATAAGACAGCGTCTTACATTAATTTTTGCTCCTAAAGACGAGCTAAGACTTATTTTTAGGGGATGTCTTATACCTCCATGGACAAGAAATCACATTTATTGTTGAACAAAAAAAGTCAACCTGTATTAATATACTGTAGGGATTTCATCACAAACATCAGCAGAAGCAGCCTAACCCGATTTGCATAAAATAAATGTACTAGGTCTTATTTTCGGGGGATGTCTTATTTTCGGGGAAACGGGGTTTCTGCCGACGTTCAACATGTAGCGGAGAAGACGGCAGGTAATCAAAGCTCTCTCCGAGAGCTATAGTTATCGTAATCACAGGACATATTTCCGGGCGCAGTGCAGCGCAATTACGCCCCGAAATGCGTCCTGTAAAACGACGTGTGAACATAGCCTTAGCGTCAATGATGCCGTTTCTAGGTACTATTTTATAAACAGGGTAATATTACGAGTATGTAATGGTATTTTTAAAATAAAAAAAATATGCACAAAAACTCACTCTTGCGTTATGTTCACAAAGCGTATTTGCGGGGTGTATTCGGGGTCAAAATTGCGATGCAATGCACCCCGAGATACGTGCTGTAATCACAGAGAGCTATGATTACCTACCATCTTCCCTGACGCTGAGCAGCGCGTTCTACCCTACTAAGTACATCCCACAAATACGGTAAAATCATAGCACTCATGGAGTTCAATGATGTACTGGCATAGTTCCCAGAAAGGAGAGTGATTGGGAGCCGGGTTGGGCACACAGCGGCGCGCACAGGTAAGCATCACTATACAATGTGGACCCGGCCTAACACGGACTCAAATAGTTGCTTCAAAATGCGTAGTACTATGGGGATAGCTCCCTCATATGGCGCCTGATCTATACGGATATTTTCCTGTCAGACTCATGTGTAATAAGTACTGTATGTTTTTAGCTAAGGAGAAAAAATTCCAATACTACACTTTTAAAGGAGTTGCCCTTTAAAACCCATTTCCATGTACCCTATAAGAGAGTTAAAGTTTAGCAAGTTGCACTGGTCAGCAAGCTCCGGGCCGATCAGCTCAGTGAATGGGGGGAGCGGCGTTTGCGACTGATCTCCCCATTCATTTTTATGGGAGATCTGAATAGAGCTGTGCCAGTGTGCTCAGGTATATTTGGATCTGCAATAGACATGAATGGGGAAGAGCTGCGTAGGCACGGACTTCTTGTTCACGGAGGCTGGCTCGTACTCGACAAGTTGCAAAACCAATTTATTGAAGGGGCCCTCTGTCTTCGATCTCACATCTTGGTCAGATTTAAAGTAAAAAAAGGTACAAAACAGCACCTATCGCTCGGGAGGACCGGTCTGGTCTTGCATTACAACAACCACCTATTCATTTAAATGGACATTGTGTAATGCACTATTACTCCTGTGGTGCTGCTGGGAAACTGTACCGCAATGGGATGCTGACGTGCTTCCTGTCAAGGACACTTCTACTTCCAACAAATAGGGGTTGTCCAAAGTAGAGAACCCCTTCAAAATCCCAACTGCGGCAAATCTCAGCAGCGTAAATATAGTGCAATACTGTAATAAACGGTTGCAGATTAAGATTTGCAGCTCCTTGACATTGAAATTCTCCCAATGTGAACATTAGAAGTGCAAGCAACAATGTACAACTATATGAATACTGTGAAATTCCATAAATTAAAATGTATGGACTATTTAAGGACGATAAAGTTAAATCCACGTCACCATGAATCTCCAAGCTGTTCATATATTCCTAGAACCGCAACGGTTTATAGGAAATCGCTCAAATTGCAGATAGGGATTATAATGTCCTATCCTTACATAACCCGGCTCGGAATCATATTAGAACATCAGCAGCCATGAATAAGATGGCTTAGTGGAGAAGACTGGGAGGGGGGGGATTCATAGGAAAGGAGACAATTTTATTACAATCCTCCTCCCTTTGTTTTATGCGCCCTTTGCCGTTTTCGTTAGTTCTCCTTCCACCAAGAGAGGTCGATGTTCCAGACAAATGTTCTCAACACATATTAAGCCCTTCCTGAGCCTCCACCTACAACTTCTCGACATTGAAGTAGATCTACCGTTCCGTCCACCTTTACATGTTCCAGGAAGATCATGTTATGACCATTTCTTGTCCAGTAGGACGGTACTTCCCAATTACTGGCTTTGACTTCTAAAACTACAACTCTCAACATAGCCTCATCTCCTGTAGATAGGAGCACTAATCCTTCAACATTTGGAAATCTCTAAGTTGGAGACCACTATAGCAGAGAGTTGAATAACCTGACAAAGATAGAGACTCCCACGTTTAACAGGGTTGTAGAAGAAGAAAAAGAGAATGTCTCCTTTACAGAAACCGTGCCATTCTTGCCCCCACCCCTTGTCCACTCATTCAATACCACATACAATCAACTGGCAAATGTGCTGCTCTTTCTGGAAGAAAGCAGCCATTTTTTTCTACTTTCATACAAGTCTTTAAAGGGGGTATTCCCACCACACATATTGATAGCGCATCGATAGGATAGGCCATTAACGTCGGAGAAGTGTGGGTCCCACTTACCTCAAAAGCAAGCCCCAAAACGTCTCCACTTCGAACTGAGAGGTGGTCGGGAATGTCCCATTGAAATCAATGGAAGTTCCAAGTACAGCCAAGAGGTGCACCAACAATGTCTATGGTGAGACAACCCCCTTGATGTGTATACCCCTAAGTGTAGGACTTGTGATCTCATTCTTGCCCTTCATATAAGGCCCAATTGTATGGTTATAGTATTACCTACGGATATGAAGATCTGGCCTCCTCAAGGAAACAGAAAATATTTAAATTCTGGCTTTTTCCCCAATTTTGCTGGGTGCTTCTTAAAAACTTTGTGCAACATCAGATAAATATGGCTACGGTCTTAAAATAAAAAAAAAACCCAGCAGCCAACCTGTCTATAGGTGGAGTACAGTACTGCAATCAAGCTCCGCTGAAGTGAATGGAGCAGGTCTGCAAACCCACACACAACCGGTGGTCCATGTGTGGCGCTCTTTTTGGAGGGATCCTGAAAAAAACGAAAGAACCATGGGGCTACATATTGCTGTAGCAACTGCCATGGGGCCCAGAGATAGAGGTGGCTCACTCAGTTGGTAGCTCTTTCTATCTTGCACTATCCTGTGGGTTCTCCAATATGTGGTACTATTATCCATACCTTTAATTATTGCGACTTGTGCTGCTGTTTCAGTCTGTGGTGAAGGCCTCTCATTTTGCTACGTGGGCCCCATGAACTCTAGTTACGTCCCTGGAGAGAACATTAACATCATTTATAGGCCCCCACAAGATCATGTCAAACGCAAATATAGCTGCTAAACTATTTGACGTTCTCAGCCAACTTGTAGTAGTCTACCATGGGGGGCACGAGAACAGACAACTATTGCCCGCTTTTGAGACCCTCTCCTTCAAGGCTAGCATTGTCCTTTCAGTTGGGCAACATCTAAAATTCCTTGCCAAGTCTGCTGTGTGGTCTACACTAGCTAAACGCAGCTTCATCTTGCATCTTGAGAATAGAAGAAGTAATCTCCGAAAATGATACCTTACACTTCACCCCCCAGGAGATCCGAGCGACTCTTCCTCCACTATATGTTTTCACGCTCTGTGATCTTGGCAGCCTCCACCTGTGCTTTTCATTTCTTTGAGCATAAATGGGAGACAACTGATTGTTAGAGGGATTTTCAGAGTAGATGAGACAGGAGCTACAGGTAGCCTGGAGGTAACACAATTTGACTGCGAGAGCGCATATTTTGCATACTCTAGAGATCAGGGTCTCGCTTCAGCTACGTGGAGCTCTGCAACAACAATATTCACTTATTTAAGCAGCGACAATGAATTTGTTGAGTCTGACCTTTCCGGCAGAAACAATCCTTCTGCTGATCTAGGAATATCTAACCTAAAGACTTTTCGTGTTTGTAAAGTCCTTACAACATCACCTTACGACAGACTAGAGTCCAGGCATCCTGAAATAATAAAGGTCTATGCAACCATGCTCAGTAGCTGTACATACGTTGCTCTCTTGCCTGCGACTCTTGGGGGACGTTCACAAGGCTGATTATGACACGGCTATCGCCGCTGTTTTCGAAGAGTTTCCACACCCAAAAGCAGCGTCAAAAAAGCCTCTAAGACGCCCCACATTATTTTCATTGATTCATATGTAAAACAGCCTTGTAGTTCACACACAATGGTTTTCACGCGCTGAAAAAAGGGTTTTCATTTCGTAACTCATTTTCAAGGCTAAAAATCCCCATAGGAATCAATTGAGAGCTTAAAAACCTTATCCAAGAGGTTTGAGACGTGGTTTGCGGCCTGGCTATTAATTTGTATGGGCGTTTCAGAAACACAACAGTGCTGGAAAATCTCGTTGAAAACGTCATCTGCATTGAGTCGCTTTCCAGACGAAGTTTTAAATGCTGAAAATTCGGCATCCAAATAAGCCGTGTTAACATTCCCTTAGGCTGGTCTCATGTGACATTTTTTGTTGCACAAAATACTTGTGTTTGAGACTATACAGTACGCACCGCAATTATTCCCGGTGTTCGGTAGAGCCGCGCTGATCGGCGCGTACTCGCGCGGCGGTGGAGGGTTGGTGGGCACGGAGCCCGCCAGCCCCATAGACATGTCAATCATCTCCCCGCGCATACAATAAGATCGTATTGTACGAGCAGGGAGAGGAGGCGCAATCCATAGATCTCTATGAGAACTGTGGATCACCATAATGATTGGGGCGCATTCTGCCGTGAAATACGCAGCGAAATGCGCCCCAAAAATAAGCCGTGTGAACATACCCCAATAGTCAAAAACCGTCAAAAGGCGCTAAAAAATGAGACAGTGTCCCGTTGAATTAAATTGGAATAATTCTATATCCGGCAGAATTGACATAATAGGTACAAAAACGAGACTGCAGGATAATATATTATGAACCGTACTATGTTAGTGCTTGACTAGAACGATATATGATAGGTTCCTTTTAATGTCCGCATACCCCCATACAGATAGTTGTTCGGTTACGTTGAAATTTATGTGTTTCCCCGACTTTGCTTTGATGTGTGACATGGTGCATAAAAGGTGGCGCCACAATAGGTTTGACAACCGAGGCTTGTGCTCACAACACCTGTAAAGGGACATTACTTTAACATTTTATAGCTGTTGTTCAATAACATTTATTGAGCTGCTAGTTGGTGATCGCATGGTGGTATTTATTAGGCAGTGCATAGCTCTATGCACTGTGGGCACCATGTAACACTGTTGGGCTAGGTTAACACTGTTTGGGGTCACCTTCAGGATAACATTTATTGAGCTGCTAGTTGGTGATCGTATGGTGGTAATTATTAGGCAGTGCATAGCTATGTACAGTGGGCACTATGTAACACTGTTGGACTAGGTTATCATTGTGTTTGGGGTCACCTTCAGGATAACATTTATTGAGCTGCTAGTTGGTGATCGCATGGTGGTATTTATTAGGCAGTGCATAGCTTTCTGCACAGTGGGCACAGTGTAACACTGTTGGGCTAGGTTAACACTGTTTGGGGTCACCTTCAGGATCTCCATTGTGGGTATTCATCAAGATGCAGTGGCATATAGACATTAATAGAATAAACTTAATCCTATTTGGGGATACAAAAGTGTGGTCTACTCTACTTCTGCGTCCCTCACTGAAAGTATATGGTAACCAGAGCACATGTAGTCCAAATAGGACTATGTTTGTCCTATTAATCTGTGTGGGCGAGCTGCGACCACGTTGCACTACCCGTTGGGGTACCTTTTTTCCTGCCGTGTGACCTTAGCCTTATTTTGGCACCATACAGTTGGTCAGGGTACAATGGGCATGGACAGAAGGTCCCACCCAGGGCACTATACATTATAAAATGCACTCTGTTTTTATACTTTATGATGAGCAATAATTGAAACAAATCTAATATTTGATCCTCTTACTTGCACAGTGCAGAGCGGCACTGGAGAGGTCTGTGTGACGTCTCTGCTATACATTTCCTGGGCAGGAAATGGGAGAGAGCAGTTAGGAGAGCATCAGGCACCTGTGTGTCTGTCTCTTCCTCTAATCTCATCACGGCGTATCACTTGGAGCCATTCCCCATTCTTGTAAACAGTCGATAGGGAGTGGTTGCCTGCCAAGTGAGGCTGAAACTTTGTGAGCAGCATATGGGCTGGAAAACAAGTGCAGCTCGCGTGGAGATGTTTTACCAGCAGCATGCAGCAATCAGCTCGGCAGTGCTCGGAAACGAGAGGACGACACAATATACTCAGGAAACGGATCCATTTCCTTCCGATATGAAACTTCATTTCACAGCAGAACCTTCTAGCATGAGGAACACCGAGCACAAGGTAGGAGGCTGCTCATAACTAGGTCTTGCAGTAAATCAGTCACTATTTAAGGAATGTGTGGCATGTCTAAGTGATAGTCTCTTACTGGTCTATTTTCCTGAAGCACCAGGGTGACTCAGAGTATATAGCTCTACCAGATAATATATTATGCACTTTCCGGGAGCATCATATAGTCTTGTAGAGTATATAGAGTATATAGCTCTACCAGATAATATATTATCATTCCGGAGTTATAGTCGTAGAGTTATGAGTATATAGCTCTACCAGATAATGTTATAATATACCATGCACTTTCCGGGAGCAACATAGTGACTCTCGTAGAGAATATAGCTGTACCAGATAATGTTATAACATTATGTACTGTCCGGGTGCACCAGGGTGACTCTTGTAGAGAATATAGCTGTACCAGATATTTATAAATTATGTATGTCGGTGCACCAGGGGCTTCGTAGAGAATATAGCTCTACCAGACCATGTTATAACATATTATGCACTTTCCTGAAGCAACAGGGTGACTCTCGTAGAGTATATAGCTCTACCAGACCATGTTATAACATATTATGCACTTTCCTGAAACACCAGGGTGACTCTCATAGAGAATATAGCTCTACCAGATATTATAAAATATCATGTACTTTCCTGAAGCAACAGGGTGATCTCGTGGTATATAGCTTACCAGACATGTTATAACATATTATGCACTTTCCTGAAACACCAGGTGACTTCGTAGAGAATATGCCTACCAGAATTATAAATATCAGTACTTTCTGAAACACCCGGTGACTTCGAGAGAATATAGCTCTACCAGATATTATAACATATTATGCACTGTCCTGAAACACCAGGGTGACTCTCGTAGAGAATTTTAGCTCTCAGATTTATAACTATTAGCATGTCCTGAAACACCAGGGTGACTCTCGTAGAGAATATAGCTCTACCAATTATTATAAAATATCATGCACTTTCCGGGAGCATCATGGTGACATTATGGTAGAGTATTTTAACTCTGCCAGATAATGTCATAATATGTTATCAACAGTACTACGTTAGTGCTTGACTATAACTATATATAGTATACACTAGTTAAGGAGCTATAACGGTGTAATTCATGTAAAGGGGCAGAGCTGTAATGCCCAACGAAGTGTATGGACAAGAGAAGCACTGTTTAACGAAGTAGCCATGCTTCACCAATTTTACATTACGTTTTAATTTATGCAGCTCATTAACATTTTACTGATCGCCATCATTGACGTCCAAATATGAAGCTGGAATTCTCGTCAAAGGTCGTCAGATATATAGATCATCATTATGTACTTGAACAGTTGACCTCTACTATGTTTTTTTAGGGACCACAAAGATGGAAGGAACCTGCAATACTTGGGTTTGCTTGGTTATCTCGAGACCGATAGAACCAAGGATGTTTCTCGGTAGAAACATTAGTTTTTCCTGCTGAAAGGGATTCTCCTGGATGTGCTATGTGCTTACAATCTCTATGATTGGTATATTACAGTAGCTGAACTCCTATAGACATGGTTCGATGGATTACAATAGCTTCCATGTGACATTTACTACAAAGATGTGGAGAATCTCCTTTAGGGCTTGTCCCCACTGCAGGGGTTATTGGTCGGTCTTTCAGACTGTTTGCGGTTTTACAAACTGTCTGAAACAGACAAGCAACGCTCCCCCATAGACCTTAATAGGAAATCCGTGCAGCGGTCCCCACTGCACAGATTTTACGCCGAAAGTTTTCTTACACTGCCGGCGGTCCAAAAAACTTGGAACATATTCATTCCTTCGTCTGGTTTTCGGCCAGAACATGAACATGTGGGTGCGAAGGGGGAGGGCTTGAATTGGCAAACCGCGGAGAATAGACATCCCCATATGTGCCGACAAAAAAAACAAATACCGGTCGGGAAAATGCGACCAGTATTTGGTCTTTGACTTGTAAACGCACCCTTAGTGACAAACCTCAGAGACGCCCGATACCATGAGCACAGCGGACAATCTGCTCTTATAATAGAAATATCCAGATTAAAAAGTAAAAAAAAAATGGCAAGGAGTTTATGACCAAAAATAAGGAGTATTATAAGTTACAAATCTTACAGATTGTCAAGTGATGGGAAGAATACTGGGTGAGATGGAAGGATCTTTGGCAATAGAGAATCATCCTCCATACAGTCATAGGGACTATGTGCCACCCTGCACATTGCCATACCCAGAATGCCCTAACCATAGGAACACCATGTAGATTTCCATTACATATTGCTCTACAGTGTTGCCCATTTTCACTGCTGAAGTATTGGATAAATAGCAAGGTAACGTGGGGACTCGTTTTAATTCATTCTTATCTGCATCCAAGGGAGGCTCTTTGAACCTATGGTCAATAATATTCCAGAACATTTTTGGGCGCTCCTTTTCTGCAATTTCGTGTTCTTTGCCACTAGCATCATTAGCTTTGGCACCATAAAAGTCTACCCTCCGAATAGCCGCGGCCAGGAATGCTATGTGGGTCAGCGGTTTTTTCAGCCGTGTTGTTGGAGGGACTGTTCTTCCAGAGATCGCATGGCACAGGTTTCCAAGTACACATGAATTATTGAGCGCGCATGATGCATAATTAAACCCCTCACCGTTACATTTCTGATGTATTTTATTGACAAAGCTGCGTTACAAGTCGGAAGTACAAAGCATTTAACAAACAAAAAATCAACTTGATGCGTTTTACTGCACCGGTATTATTCACGTAGGTTCTGCTAGATCGCCCCATCTTTGGCAACATCGTGTCTAGAGACCGACAGGTCAAACTGGGACACCCACATCTGAAGCTCGTGTTAGGAACGGTCTCTCTTGGCTGTTGAACGCCTCGACTGATGAGGATTATCCTCAAAATGGAGACGTAAACGGCACTGGCTTAAGAGATGTTCAACCTTAAAGGGGTTTTGCCAAGAAGTGAAGTTCCTTACCTCTTATTTGCTCAGAAGAGAAGATAAAGCATGAATGGCTGCAAGATGGTGAGGGAGGGGGGTTGAGCAGAGCCAGGAAGCAGGGAGCGTCTGCAATGTTTACTCAAATAATTACATTACAACCAGTGGATTCTCTATACAGCAGACAGCCTCATACACTGCACTTTTCTCCCCAGCCCTTTCATGTTCCCCGTCATCAGATAAGAAGTGCAAACACGCAAGCGCGGCCAGATCACGTCCTGGTCGTGTGTAATGTAAACTTTCAGGAAACTAAGGGCATCTGATTAAGGCTGTAGCTCTCAGAGGCTTCACTTTTTTTGATGACATATTTAGAAAAGTGATCAAATACCCATTTTGAAGGATCTCACGTCAACATTACATCGTGGCAAAACCCCTTTAAATCACTTTTAGAAGCAATTAAGGTGGAGGGAAAAAAATTAAAACTCGTTTTTTGATATTTTTATTAAATCACTAATTTTGGCCCATGACCTGGGAAATCTACGACAGATTGGAGCTGGTGTCTGACTACAACACTCAAAAGACCATGGTTACTAGGCAGTGCAACCCGAGCAGCCAGTCAGGTTGACCATCATCAAACCCTACCATGAAGCTCTAACTAAAGAACAGTTGACTGTGTTCAACATTAAAGGGGATGTTCCCACCATCCACATTGATGGCATAATCGATGGGATATACCATCAAAGTCTGAGAGGTGCAGCTCGGGGACTAGTACCATCTCAGGAATGGGCCCCTCAAAATGGAGAGCCAGTAGTGCTTGCACACGATTCTCCAATACATTGGAAAACCCTGTGGGACCTGCATCTATCAAACTTTGATGGCATAGCCTAACAATATGCATGAAGGTGCATGGTACCAACACCCCTCTTAGAGTATGCCATTTTAATCTGTATTGTCCTCCTTTTCCATCTCCTTGGATAGTAGCTATCGTCTCCAAGGCACTTGTTGCTTACAATGGTCAGAGACCCTAGGACAGCTTGTTGAAGGGATTGTCATGTATGGAAAACCCACTAAACATTGTGTGTGTGTAATATATATCTCACCGTTACGGATGTTCATAGCAGGACAGAAAAAATATTCCATGTGCAATTTTTTTTTTTTTGTACAGCTCTTGGAGTCATCATAATTGTTACCACCAGTAAAAAAAAAAAAAAAAAAAAAAAAAAGTGTTCCCACCAAATACCATGGGATTGGTTTGGTCATCTGCCTACCTTCAGCTTTCTTGCATCACATTGAGTAAAATCATGATGGATGGCCAGTTATTAGAGGACAGACTGTAGTTCGGGACTTTAATCCATCAGCCACTGGAGATCAGCTACAAAGGGTCTCTGGGTGGTCCCACCACAAACATGTACTATAGAGAAGGCCCTTTGACTTCAATGGGGGTTGTGTAATATCTTATTTTTCCATTGGAGGCACTGCAGAGAAGTTGCAAAGCATTTGCTTCCATCTTCTGACCGCTTTTAGCAGATTACTGTGATTAGGTAACCATCACAAGCTGCAAATACTTAAAGGGGTTGTCTCACTACATTGATTCCTCTTACCTCAGTCCTGTATTCTTGGTTTCACTTTGAATTCAGGGGCGTGTTTACTGGCTTCCACTAGGCTGCAGTATAAGTCTGTAGCTATAGCAACCAGTGCTGGCAGCCTATCAGGAGAGATTAAACAGGTCTGTAGCTATAGCAACCAGTGCTGGCAGCATATCAGGAGAGATTAAACAGGTCTGTAGCTATAGTGACCGGAGGAGCTGATGCAGCCCATACAAGAGGGGATATCTAGGAATACGTAGGACACTGTAAATGGATATATATTGCAAAGTGACTTGTTTTTGCAAGATCTTCAACATAAAAAGCAATCCTTGTAGTGAGACAACCCCTTTAAAGCTGTTCTTCTCCTGATGCTACTCCCAAAACGAGATTTCCCTTTAACATAACCAGACTTCGAGGCGCTTCTGCACCGCTCCATGCAACCGCTTTCCTCTGCAATTAGAATTAATGACCAATGATGACTCATCTTCGCCAGCAGATGAATTTGCACAATTAACGCAGCCACTATAATTGAAAAACAGGAAAAGGCCGTAATGGGGTGAGGCGAGTTCACTGCTGGCGAGAGCCCTGTTTGCATTTCACACAGGATGAGATTTCGGTATTTGTGACTGTTCCTCTTCCATCCCCGAAAGAGTTTTGTTAACTGGTTGTCCCTCTTTCTCTCCCTCGCAGGTCGGCTGGTGACCAGCTAAGGAGCCATTGACTTGTATCACTATGTGGAGTTGTGAAGATTTTAATTATACCGACAACAACCAAGAGCAGCGTTTGTGCCATGACTTCCACCTGGTCCTCTTCATCTTCTCCATCCTCTACCTCATCATTTGTTTCCCAACCAGTCTCTGCTACAATGTGCAGCTCGTGCTCGTTAACTTATATAACAAGGCGACTATGACTATGCCAGATGTGTATTTTGTGAACATGGCTATCGCTGGACTGATCATCAACGCCGTGGCGCCAGTGTATCTTCTAGGCCCGGAGTACACCAAGTGGTCACTGTGGACCTTCGGGAATGAGGTTTACATCACTTTACTGATTCTCTTTAACGTGTCGTCTTTGGTGATTATGTACTCCACGACTTTGCTCAGCCTGGACTATTACATAGAGTGCGCCCTGCCAAGAACATACATGTCGAGTGTCTACAACACCAAGCATGTATGTGGGTTCATTTGGGGTGGAGCAGTGCTCACCAGCTTCTCCTCGCTCCTCTTCTACATCTGCAATCACGTCTCCACCAAAATCATCGAGTGTTCCAAGATGCAGAATCGGGAGGCGGCAGACGCCATCATGGTGCTCATCGGATACGTTGTACCGGTTCTCGCAGTACTTTACGCTTTGGTGCTCATCTTGCAGATACGAAAAGAGGCAACTCCCCTGGACCAGGACTCCGGTAGACTGGACCCCTCAGTGCACCGGCTGCTAATCGCCACTGTCTGCACGCAGTTTATTTTATGGACGCCGTACTATGTCACCCTGATGGTAAACACTTTTACAGACATTCGCGTCAAGTCCACAGACCACCGGTTCATGAGGACTTTTCACTTCATAGAAGGACTCTCCAGCTTCTTGGCCTTTTCAAGCAGCTTCGTCATACCTCTACTACACAGACAAATTAACAAAAACTTTCACAATAAATTGCAGAGGTTGCTTAAAAAACTGCACTGTGGGAACCAAGGGTGCCCGCATGAACGCACAGTAGTCCAGCAGGTGATGACTTAACACACAACCTCCTGAAGGCATTACAGTTATGTGGTTCTCCACCAATATGACCTTGTAGTGAGTGGGTCAAGGGCAGTATTTTAGCTTTGAGCCTTAGCATGACCACACAGCAAATATACTAATTCATATCACCGGATTATCTATACTTGTATTAGAGTCTGGTATATACGGATACTTGCTCTGACCCTTTATTATATATGGTGGAAAGAGGACCGGAAAGTATAGCGAGGGCTGTAGCCTACGAGGTGCCGACCGGTTGTGCCCAAAACGGTCTAGTCCTGTGCAGACTCATCTATATCCCCGAGAACCGACCTGCCAACTGGTAAACCCAAATGTTTCCACCAGACATTTCTTTGCAAAGTTTTATTGGCAAAGACGGAAGGAAGGACAACTTGTGGCCGAATGTTCTCCAGGATTATCTGCAAAGCACTTTGATACTGTAGAAAAGTATTATATTCTCATTAACACAGTGTGAAGTTGTATCATTCTAATGTATGCAACAAGCTTTTCCTAGTTTGACTACTAAGTGAAGAAAATGACCCGATACCGGGTAGTTGTATCATTAACCAGATGAGAGTTGTCTTTTTCAATATTTTAATGAAACCAGGATCCAAAATAAATCATGATGAAGGACGAGTAAAGGGCTGAGTATCCAAAATGTTGTTCATGTAAAGGGAAAGCCGAAACCTGGCGCACAGACCTGTCCCTATCACTCACCGCAGTCTGCTAGGTCTACATTTCATCTATATGAGCTGACATACAAATTACACTTAATTCCCCCCATCCCTGTTGTTGCCAGATAACCTTATTATGGACCCAAGCCACATGATTATCCTACATTCTTGGTAGAATTCTTGTCTAGCAGAAAACGCCACATACTTGGCAGCTATAAAAAAAAAAAATAATAATATGTGCAAAGAGACTTCAAAAAGCGCAAGTCAACTGTTACGTGAAAAGGCTGCAAACTAGATGCACCGTATAAAGCTACAGGTACAAAATAAAGGTCATCAGGACATAGATTTTATAAAAATGGTTGATGGTGAGAAGTTTGGGGGGTTTTTTTTCATCATGGTGAAAATTCAATCTGTCACTGATGAAGTTGGCAGATAATGAAGAAGGTTGGAAACTTTCTGATCAATAAGGCAATGTTCACACGGCTTATTGACGACGTAATTGCGGGGACGGATTTCGCCCCGCAATTACGTCGGCTGCCATGCAGCGGGGGTGGGGCGGGGATTGGCAGCTCGCCGGCCCCATAGACATTCATTATTCACGGCGCGTACGTGCCGTAAATAATGTGCGTGTCACTTCCTCCCCCCTCGGCGTAGTCGCCGAGCGGGGAGAAGAGACGGAATCCATAGTTCTCCATGGAGTGCAGCTGGGATTTACTCGTAATGGACTGGCGACGGATTTCCGATGCCGTATACTGCAGCAGTAAAATACGGCGGCGACCACGTAATATTGGCTGGAATTCAAGTTTTTGCCCAGGGGAAAAAGAGCCGTGGGTGAACGAGGCACTAAGGGTGCATGATCGTCAACCACAGCGTGTTGGATCCGTTTTTAGATCTGAAAAACACATCCAAAAGTGCTGTGTAAATCGCATCCAACACGCAGGTGCACGTTTGGATGCAGCAGGATCGCACCGTATAGTTTTAAACAGGGCGTCTGCTGCGTCTTTCGGATCAAGAATTGATATGACAATTCTTTGAACGGATCCGAAAGACGCATCAGAAAGACGCATGTAAACACACGGGTCTGAACGCCAACGAGTGTTCACATTGAAAGCAATGTAAATCACACTGCACATTGTTAGATGCATGTTTTTGGACCCTAAACGGACCCAAACACGCATCTAAAAACGGATCCAACGCACCGTGTGAACATCCGCTAAGAGTGATCTGGTTTTCCAGTTCTGAAAGGCCCGATTCGCATGCTCGATTTCTCTATTGGAAAACCTAAGGCGATAGATTTTGCTGCAGTTATGGATGCCGATTAGTCCAACAAATGAGGCCAATCCACATCCTGTTGCCCAATAACTTCAGCAAGTTATTTTGTGACACGGATTAACATTAAAGGGGTTGTCTCACTACATTGATTCGTCCTGTTTTCTTGGTTTTACTTCAGGGGCGTGTTTACTGGCTTCCACTAGGCTGCAGTAGAAGCCAGGTCTGTAGCTATAGCAACCAGTGCTGGCAGCCTATCAGGAGAGATCAAACAGGTCTGTAGCTATAGTGACCTGAGAAGCTGATGCAGCCCATACAAGAGGTGATATCTCAGAAAAGGTAGGACTCTGTTAATTGCAATATATGTCCAAGTGACTTGTTTTTGCAACATCTTTAACATAAAAAGCGAACCTTGTAGCGAGACAACCCCTTTAAGTCCTAACAGGACACAGATTCCCAGTGGGATGCATGTAGATATTCTGTTGCGTGAACAAGGCCTGTATGTATTCAAATGTGTACACAATGTTCTTATCATGGTTTGTACGACTACGGCCAAGGATATGTAGAGATGTATTCATGCAATATACTGCCTCTAGAGCATTGTGGATATACTAACATGCAAATACATGTTAGGTTTTCAAAATTTGGACATTTTTTTGCAAAAATCAAATAGAAATTTAAAAAAAATAACTAAAATCCTTCAAGATCCCTGCATGTAGCCATGGCAACCAAAACGAATACATCCAAGGCTTACTCTGCCAAAAGTATTTGGCAAATTGAAAAACCTACAAAATGACTATCTGCATAACATAGAACTCTCTAGGTGCACATATATTGCCTATGGCTACACATAGCTGTGCACCACTACACAGGTTTCATACATAAGCTCCAAGGTTTATATTGCAGTGACTCGATTGCGGATATCTCTGTTTTGCCAACTTTTTTTTTTTTTTTAATATAATCCTTGTGCAAAAAGCTTCCAATATCAATAGGAAAAAAAAAACCTTAAAAAAAATTCCTGTATATTCGCTACATAATTAGCTGGGCACTGGGATTTATGGTAGATGTGACTGTGAATGGTCAATGTCATCCCAAGTTATATCCACACAACTTGTGCAGATCTATCTTCCACAGTCGAAATGACCTCTTTGTGATGGATATATACATTTGATGTCAAACAGTGGACAACATTTGGCCAAAATTTTAATTTTACTTTATGCCAATCAAAAACGGATCTCTCATACAAGCTTCAACTTCCATCATAAAAAGAAACTGCAATCACTAGCAATTGGCTTACATATATGTAAGGAGTCCAGCTGGGGTGTGTTAGGCCTGCAACACACTGTGCCATGCCATTAACACTAGGAAAACAGTGCCAGCAACCACCAGCCAAGTTTTCCAACACTTTTAAAAACCTCCCTATCACTTCCCACTCCGCTAAAATAGAAAATTAACCCATATAGTTACCTCTCCCAGCACCACCGTTCCAGCACTGCCAGAGCCAACGATGGTGTCCCCCAGTCGCTCACTGTTGACGTCACATGCATGGATCCCATGATACTGCAGCCAATCGCTGGCCTCAGCAGTCACATGCCGGCAATGTACTGTATGTGACCACAGAGGTCAGTGATTGGCTGTAGTATCATGTGATGAATGAATCCTAGCGATATGCCATCATTGTCTAAAGTGTGACTACTACTGTCTGAAATATTCATCTCCCCACGACGTATGACTCCACAAGAAATTAAAAAAAAATTTTTTATAAAAATTTAATTCTTCCTTGGAAGGAAACACTGGGCCATGAAAACGAATTTTGGAAAACTAATAGCAACTCGTCTAAATATTTTTAAAAAATGAATAGTGAATAACGAGGCATTAATCTTATTTTTGTTACTGATAAAACTGAACAGACCGATTATATTTTTTATACGATTTTTTTTATTACTACCTGGAGGATTTCCTCAACTTACGACATCTGATATATCTGTATATTATATTTTCTTCTTGATTCGCAAGATAAATTCTGTTCAGATCACATTAGTGGTCTCCGTTTAGTGTGTATACTGAAAAACACTCCCAATACAAGACTCCCACATAGGGCTGTGATATATCCCATAGTTTAGACCCAAAAGGGGCCACATTGCAAACCGTACACCACTTTTTTTTTCTTTTTTTTTTTTTTTTTTTTAACTGTATACTGTAGTATAAAATCATAGTTGCCAACTTTTGAAAATTGAAAAGCAGGAGATTGAAGAGGGCGGCGCCCATCTTGTTGGTGTGCCACGCCCCTTCTAAAAGCCACACCCACTCCGCCTAACTGCATAACGGCTTTGGAAGAAAGCCAGGTAGATGCCCTTATAGCCAGGTAGTAGCCCCCCATAACCAGGTATTGCTCCTTACAGCAAGTAGATGCCCCCCTTAGTAGCCAGGTACTTGCCCCCTTTAGTAGCCAGGTACTTGCCCCCTTTAGTAGCCAGGCACTTGCCCCCTTTAGTAGCCAGGCACTTGCCCCCTTTAGTAGCCAGGCACTTGCCCCCTTTAGTAGCCAGGCACTTGCCCCCTTTAGTAGCCAGGTACTTGCCCCCGGTAGAAGCCAGGTACTTGCCCCCCCTTTAGTAGCCAGGTAGATGCCCCCCGTTAGCTACTAAAAATAAAGTAATAAATACCACTTACCTCACCAGGCTCCCTGCAGCACGTCCAGCTCCGGACATCTCCCGGCCGATCTCCTCAGCGTCGCAGGGGGAGTGAGTGCAGCTGCGCGTCACACCCCCTGCAACGCTGATCTGTATGTACAGCGCACACCGGCGCTGTACATACGGGGGGGGGGGGGGGGGGGAGGAGGAGGAGGGGAACGGTCCCTCCTGCCTTCTCCCTGCACAGTGAGAGTCTCCGGACGGGTGAGCGGCCGCTTCACCCGCCTTTAGGAGCGGCCCGGCGGCGCCAGAGTAGTGCACCAGCACTACTCTGTCGCCGCGGTTAGTTAAAGAACCCCCGCTGCCTGCTGGCGGCGGGAGGAATGCCAACTCTGCGGCGGGGGGGGGGGGGGGATGACCCCCATTAGCGCTACCCCCCTCCCCGCCAAAAGCGGGAGAGTTGGCATGTATGTATAAAATTCAAGTCCATAATTTATTTTTGTGATACACAGTCATACATGGGCCCACTGGAGGCCAAAAGGATACGCTCCGTCAGGCTCGTAGAGCGCTATGGATAGGTTATTTGTGCACGATGGTAACCCTACGTGATCCAAGCCGGGCCTAAACCTGTGCATAATCCTAAAATCAGCTAATACACCTATTGATGTATAAACCATGCACAGAATCCCTGTATAGTATTCAATTATTGTCTGGCTTTACAAGACTAGGTGGAGTAAAGTCTGTGAAGAACGTTCCTTAGCATTTTCCTGCTACGCACAACGCGCACCTCTGGCTCCGAAAACAGTGTTATTTTCTTCCCAGCATGATGTATTACGATGTCAACCCAATTAAAATAGTGTTTCTGTGCGTCTGTCGCTTCTGCCTTAATTGTGTCCGAATGACTGCTCTCTGGATGGAAAAAAGATCAATACCGGAAAACACAAGAGGAAATCAGTCAGATGGAGTCCGTTAAAGCAGAGAACGTAACAAGATCGTGACGGCGATACGGGGATTTCCGATAATTAGGAACATTAATGGTTTGTCTGGTCCAAAGAAAAACAATTTAAAACTCGATCACCCTTATCGAGTTAATAGATGTATGCTACTCCTCTAAAAGGCTTAATTTCACTATATGGATAGACCGGTGGTTTCAAAGGCCACTGTGCAATACCGGATCTTCCCTGCAGAGGCGCTGCAGAACAACAGAGCACCTGCAGTCCCTCTATAAAGTACAGATGGCAGGTGTTGGCTCCACAGTCTCCAGCTTATTTTTTTAGGGACCCATCTAACAAAAAGAGATAGTCTAAGCAGCAACCATTTCCTGGCATACATCAGTTGTGCATCTGCTTACATAACGCCGGCCGTTTGGGAGTCGCACTGTTTGGCGCATACTTCCGCGGTATGGCGTGAGGGGGTGAGGTGGGGGGGGGGGGGGGGGTTGTAGTCCGCTGGCCCCAAAAAACGCCAGGGGAAAGGAGGCGTAATCCATGGTTCTCATAGAGTTCGCTATGAGAACTATGGATTACCGTAATTTCAACGCGCATCTCTCTCGTAGAACCATGGATTACCGTAATTTCAACGCGCATCTCTCTCTTGTATTAGAGCGCAAATACGATGCAAAATGCGCGGCAAAATTACGCCGTGTGGACATACCCATAGTAATATACTGCATTAATAGCGTGTTGCTCTCTGCCGGCAGACTAATTGTTCAGAAACGCTATCAGTGACCAAAGTGCGAAAACGAAATCTTAAGGAGGGTGGAAGAGACTGGTGTAGCCGTCAGAGGAAGACATGTGACTGGCCAAGAGCACGCAGCGTGTTGGATCCAAAAATTGCATCCAATACGCAGGCGTGTTTGGATGAGTTTTGGCTGCAGCAGGATCGCACCCTATAGTTTTAAATAGAGCGTCTGCTGTGTCTTTCGGATCAAGAATTGACATCCTTTTAACAGATCCGAAAGATGCATCAGAAAGACGCAAGTAAACACCTATCAGCGATCAGACGTCTGAACACTGGTGCAGGTTTTACATTGAAAGCAATGTAAATCCCGCTGCACATTGTTAGATGCGTGTTTGAGTCCATTTAGGGTCCGAAATACAGATCCAAATACGCATCTAAAACCGTATGCAAACACTGAGTCAACAAGCCGTGTGAACATACCCTTACATCACACCCGCCAATTCAATTATAACGGGGGCAAAAGGAGAACGTGCATTCATAGGAAATAAAAGGAAAGAACACAGCCCAAAATAAGAAGGTTTGACTCCATATTTTTGCCTCCATTGCATCTAAAACTATCCACAGTTGAGAAAAGAATGTGAAAGGAATGAACCTAAACGTGTAACTAGAATTCATAGGGCCGGATAGCAAAATGAGAAGAGAGGCCAGCGCCATCTAATGACAGGAAACTGAAACAGCAGCATAAGTAGTAATAAAGGATCAGAGTATTGCTCCAATATGTTTAGCATTCCTAAATAGCACAAAGCCACTAACTTGTTATTCCCCACAAATTGGTGCAATGTTCTTGCACCTCAGTTGCCCCTTCAGCCTCTGGGCCCCATAGCAGCTGCCACAGATCTATTTACCCCCAAGGACAAAACTACTCAAACAAAATCAATGAGTATAGAGCTCTGTTCTGCACTGGAGATTCTATGAACATTTGACCAAACCTCTGAATATTCAACTGTGCTTAGTGCAAACTGGATCACTACAGAAAACACACACACACACATATACAATCAAAGGGGTTTTCCCACCACAATGATTAGCTTTTAATATGTAGGGAATAGTAAATGAAGACTATTACCAAAATACATTGCTGTTTTGGTTTTGCTTTGCTCAAGAGCTAGATGATTTTATCTACTGCTAATTTACAAAAGTTTCTTTTGGTTACCAACCACCTCTCCCTGCTCAGTCTCTAATGTGATCGCTCCACAAGCTGTAGTCCATGAGTCACTCCCTGCCGAGCCTCATCTCTAGCACAGAAGCTTAATTATTTATCCAAGTTAATGACAAGTTTTAATCCTTAGGATGCTTTCACGCGGTGCGGTTTTTGATGCATTTTTTACCGCAATTTTGACATGTTTTTTGTGTAGGAAGGTACAGCAATTAATGCTGTACATTGCTGCACAAAAAAAATGCATCAAAAATCACGGTAAAAAGAAGCGTCAAAAACCATCAAAAACCGCACCGTGTGAAAGCACCCTTACAGCTCTCTGCACTACAAATTATAAAGCTTCAGTAGTCATGTCACTGTAGTAGGCGTAGCAGAGCTGATATGCCAATCACTGCTATAGAACCACCCACAGCATAGCCAGGTAGTGCAACTCTGATGTAGACAGCGGCTCTAAAACCGTGTGGGGAGACAACCCCTTTAACAGATGTTACTTAAGCCCCGGTCTGGGGGCACATGCGCCGGAAAACGGCACACAATTTAACAAAACGCATGGTAGAAAACAAAAGTTTTGGAAAAACATTGTCCACTAGATCACCTGGACTAGATCTGCCCCAGCCCCTCCACTAAACCATACTGTTGTCCAGATATGTCCATGTTCTGGTCCCAGCCATATACCTTCTGCTGCTCTACTTTACAGTCAAATGGACATTATAATGGGTTAAAGTCCTATAAAGGCCGTACAAAGAGGGTAACCGGAGTCAAGCGTTCAATCAATTCAATTAAAGCTTCACGGTACAATCTGTAATATATTTTATGTCTTCTCAAAGCTGAAGACTAAGTTAGAGTTTCCCCAGAGAATCCAGTAAGACTTTAATGAAGTCTATTTCGAAATTCCCTTCTGGCTCTTTAAACCATCTGTCAATAAATCCCCCGCAGCACATTGCGACTGAACGGCACCCGATCCACATACATATTTAATGTGTAATTTCCCTAGAAGCAGATAGGTAAATATATATTGTACTGCCATCCACTGAATTACTATCTGCAGGAAGAGCGCAACGAGCCACATGTAAATATACAGCCCAAGCACGCTTCAGTCCTTCTAATGATGCCAATATGAAAGCGAGGTATCACCCCTCTTTCAAACATGTTGGAAAAGTTCCCTATAATGTCACTGTTCTTTACTGACCCTATGGAAATCTTCAAGAAGATGTAAAAAAAAGAAAAAAATACTTTCTAAGTGGTCCCAGTGCCTGCCTGTAGCCACCACTATGGGGAGCTTAAGATCTAACCGCATACTGTGTTATATTATGGAGCTTAAAGGGGCTGTCTCACTACAAGAATGCTGCTTTTTATCTTAAAGATCTTGCAAAAACAAGTCACTTTGCAATATATGTCCATTAAAGCCTTTCCCTATTTAAATCCCTCTTGTTGGGCTGCTCCTCCCAGGTCGTATGCTACGACCTGTTAATCTCTCTGATAGGTGCAGCATGGTCCTATATACAGCCTGTTTGTCTCTCTGATAGGTCCCAGAAGGGTCCTATACTACGCCCTTTTTCAATTTTCCCCTGTAGGCTGCCACCTGGTCTCTATAGCTCGACCTTTTTTGACTTCCTGATAGGTGCCAGCCGGGTTGCTATGCTACAGACCGGGTTTTCTATCGCCTTGGAAGCCATAAAACCCCCCTGAATTCAAAGTGAAAACCAAGAAAAAAGGACTAAGGTAAGATAATCAATATAGGAGACAACCCTTTTAAAGTGGTTTCTCTTTCCTTTGGTTCTCTTGATTTACCTTTTGAAAATTTTTAAAAAGATTACCAAATCTTTGTGTTCTGTTTTTGTTCCCCTATAGAGAAAGAGATTCGTCTTGTTTGTGTACACGGGTTTCCCCTGGTTACGGACCACTCTCCGCTTTGTCTCATCGCAAACAGGAGTGTTTAGGGTTGTCCCCGAAAGCTTGCCCTTTTTTGGGCCGGATTTGGATTTTCAAAATCAAAAAAAAAAAAAAACACATGACTAAAACCATCCCCATAGACCTTAATTGCAAATCCAAGTTGTATTCCACAATTTTCTTGGTCATATTTCAAAATCGCCAATTTTTCCCAAACTCGGGTGAAAATTCAAATTAAATCCCCCTGTAAAACGATCAAAATATCCCTTGGGAGGACACTGTTTTAGGATTCAGAACGCACAGAGTATTTTGACATGTGTTGGGTGGAAGTATCCTTTATCTTTGTTACTGACAAACTTTAACCCTTTAAACCTCTGCAACCTTCTGCTCTAATGATAAAACCTATCACCGATGTCTCTCTAACAGGCTCAGCTAGGAACAGCAGAGTTGAAAGGTCAGTCATTGTTGTGGAACCACCCTCAGCCTGAACAGAAAGTGAAAGCAGCTGTAAAGAGCAGGCTTTGTGAAACATAGAAATAAACATAAGATTAAATCTCTCTCTCTATCTATCTATCTATCTATCTATCTATCTATCTATCTATCTATCTCTCTATATATATATATATATATATATATATCCCTTTAAAAAGCCTGATTTCTATTTACTTGTATTACAACATGTCCAGAAGACCAGCTTGTCCAGTGGAAGAAAAATTTATTTTACTAAAATTGTAGTACATTCATACTAGCGCTTTCAGCAACCTCTGCCTCTATCCCACTCTGCAGCTTCCTCCTAGTTTCCCCTCCCCTTTCGGTAGACTTCTATAAGCAGCTATATTCGCTATATTGGCATGTTCATGTCAGATTTGGACGTGGATTCTGGCGCAGATTCAGTGCTGAATCGCCGTCCAATCTGACTGCAATCCACCTTACATTCTTACATTTATTTTTTAGTGCTGAAAAGAAAATTTAGTGTTAATATGTCAATTCTTGAGGCGGATTCTGGGCTGATCCTCACCTCACAGTATAGTGTATAGGAGTCTGAAAACTTGACAACATCAAATCCTCGTCTGAAGTCCACGCTTACAGACGAGGATTCAATGCCGATTTAGCGGATAATTCACTTAGCGGATTTGTCTAGAGACTGATTTCAGCACTTTTTTTTTTTTTTTTTTTTCAAAGAATCGATATGGTGTTTATGAAGCCGGGGTGGGGAACCTAATAGGTAATGTAAGGCCTCGTTCACACGGCTTATTTTGCCGCGGATTGGCGCCGTACTGCACGCCAGATTTGCGCTGCAGTACGGCGCCAATCCGTCGGAGTCATTACGGTAATCCACTGCTCTCATATAGAAAAGTGGATTCCGTCGCTCTCCCGCTCGGCGAATCCGCGCGGGGAGAGAAAGTGACATGCACATTATTTACGGCGCGGACGCGCCGTAAACAATGCATTGTCTATGGGGCCGGGAGCGGCGCCCCCGCCGCGCTCCGGCCCCGCCCCTTATTCACGGCGGATTTGTGTGCTCAATACGGCGCACAAATCAGTCGGGAATAAGCCGTGTGAACACGACCTTAGAGGCACTTTTCTCTACTAAGATCTATTTGAGATTTTCTCGTATTTGCTTGTACTATTGGTCTATGCAAAGTCTGTTGGAAAGTTAGAACTGATTTACATAGCTCCACTAAACTCAACGGATACAGCAATATTCAGTTGGTGTCTTCCAGTGGCGGCTCTAAGCAGCTCCAGTTTTATTATCTAGCTGTCCGCAGAGATTTGGAGCTCCGATCCCTACACATATCTTGCACTGGATCACTTCATTTAGATCTAGCCCCCCCCAAGTACCTTGTAGGGCACAGAGTTCACAGAGGTGAATACACACATCTCTCCTGTAGGACCTGCTCCGTCAATGGGAAAACTAAATCTAGTTTATTTACTGGACACTTGCATCTGGAACGAATGTCTGAGACGCGCTCAAGAAGATTCAAAGCCGACACTATCCAGGACCTACTATCAAAGCAACCACTATGTAAACACACTTCAACATATGAGACTGGAGACCACCCGCCCATTACTGGTACTTGAGGAATGACAAGTCCATATTCTGCTAAGATCTGTCACTCCACAATAATAAGATCTCAAAAATTACATTATAGGAAGCCAGACCCCTTCATAGTGTCAGGGCACAACAGTGTCATGGGGACCAGCGTCACTTCAATGACCCTAAAATATCCAGTACTACTCCAGATATTCAGCAATCAGGGCACAGGAAGCAAGCTTCCCTATCTCGTGTGTCACTACTCCCGGAGAGTATTTGCTGTTTTTAAAGTGAATGCCTGTAAAACTTCATCTTGGTGCAAAAAAAAAAAAAACAAGTTTAGCTCTGCTACATCTCTGCACAGCACAACACAGGCAGGGTCTAAACTGGAGTCCTGTAACCTGTACTTCTTTCCAATGCCCTTGTACAGTAACCTACTAAATCAACAGCCATAGAAAGAGGTAGGCAGAAACCACAACGTAAATTCTCTTAATAAATAAAATGTATTCTTACTATTTGCCTATTATTGCATATTCATACTGGAAGAAAAGTCAAAACACATAGAACAACTTCATGCCTACAGTACATTTGGGAATCTGCAAAATCACAAAAGAATAAATTAAGAGGTTAAAGAAAAATCGAGGGGTTCATAGCGCCATCAAGTGGTTGTTTTTGGAGTTGCAGCAAATCTGTGAAATGTGCTTATAGGCTAAATTAGTCTATAAACTCCCTCTATTATAGCTCAAGACCGGGACTATAAGATGATAGAAATAGGCACAGGATGACAAAAAAAAAAGTCCCTAAGTGGCGTGCTCCTTATTCCCAAGCTTTCCCCACACCGGATACCAATACTCCACTCACAAAAAGTTAGGGAGATTTGGCTTGAACAGTGGGACATGTGCCTTCTAAAAGGTAAGAGATGCTCTCATTTAGGGTGTTTAAAAAAATAAAATAAAAGTTAAAGAAGTTTTATGTTCATCCTGAAATTTCAACCAAAAGCTAAAATACCAGGAGTCCTAGGGATACGAACGGGATTGGGACTGTAGGTTTGTTCTCAAGTTGAAATTGTATGCAAGTTGGAACAGGTATATTTATTAAATGTAACTCCAGCACAAAAGGTGTCTTGTTTTTTTTGCTTTGGATAGTGCAGGGAAGGGTTTTTACATTTGTTTTTCTGTCTGTGCCCCTGTTATGAAGATTTAACCTCATGTGCTGCTGTGGCATGCTGGAACGTCATTCTACAGCTACTATCTGCTATGGAACTACAAGTGCCAGCATGCCCCACAAGTCCTCGTTTGTAACTAAGGGACAGATGTAATCAGAACGGTGTAAGTCGGGGACTGCCTGTATCCCTAACTTTTTGTGAGTAGAGTATGTAATGACTCAATAGACTTGGGCAGCAGATTAGGACTCCGAGGCATTGTCTCCATCCTGTATGGAATGGTTGCTGAAGAGATTTCCTAGAGTCTATAACAGTCCCCGGGACACCGTCTTCCCGCTGCTCTCCAGTCACATCTCTGAGATCTGCAGCAGTAAAACCATTAATGTGAGCGTGGCTTCCCCATGTACTTACTAAGACGGCGACCCCTCCCCACTTAGGTGCACCACTTATAACTTGGTGTAAGCATTTCTTACACAGCGGATATGGGGCAGATTAAGAGGATTTTCCATCAGGCTGTTTCAGGCTCCCGCTTCCTGTCAAGGTAGTGAGCGGTGATTGACATTTTAGCTCTGTTATTCCTAGCTGAGCCTGTTAAAGGGACATTGGTGATGGAAAGGCTTTAACAGCAGAACGAAGGGCTACAGAGCTCTAAAGGGTTAAAGTTTGTCAGAAAGAAACAAGCTCCTGTGTGGATGATAAAACACAGCAGGGAGTGATGTCAACATGGCCATTTACCTAGGAACGTTTGGAACTCCTCTAACTCTAAAATGAGAAAATCAGAACAGCGATGTATTTGATAAAAGTCTTTATTTACCGTTGCCTACTTGTTTAAAATAAATCAATATGGTGAGAAAACCCCTTTAATGCAGTTGTGACAATACCTTTAATACCATCTATGAAGTAGCCCTATGTTTTAGGCTCCATCCACATGACATTTTTGGAATCCATCAGTGGCATCCGTTAAAAAAAACCCCTCAAGACGGTATCCCAAGGTATAACATGGCGGGGCAGAAGCAAAAGATTTGCCCTATTTCCAGAGGGTATAAGTTGCACGTACTAGACAGAAACCTAGACCATGCTTTAACATTGCTACATAAAGCATATCCCTTCAAAGAAATTAAGGAAATTAAGGTTTGCTTTATGGCTCCATCGGGATATATTGGGATCCTTTATTAAAAAACATGTGGGGCCTTATGTATTTTACTGGTGCGTCCTTACCATATAGGTGACGTCTAGGGATAGCGGATTCTTGATTCTAAATTACTCGGGAAAACTGCAGTTGTTCCGTTTCCCTCCCCCCCAACCCCCCCCCCTTGTGTGAAGGGTTTTGGAAAACCTCAGGCTTAAATAAATTTTTTTTGTGCGGAATCTGCACCGAAAACCCAGGCAATTCTGCACTGATAAGGGCCCGTTTTTAAAGATGTGGTAGAAGGGGTCTTCCAAACAATACCGGCCCCTCAACATAGAATTTAATTGGCTGGGCGCCCAATGAATGCTGAAGATAACGGAGGGGGGTTTTAAAGTCAAAAAGGTCCCAATGTAATAAAAATATGATATAACGGAAAAAAGCAATTCTCCTGTAACTCAGGAAAGCTGCTGAAGATGGAAATCACTGTCTACGATGGGACGGAGTTTCTTTGGGTATATCTTATAACAAAAAAAAGGACCAAAAAAAGAGAGGGGGCCCCAAACTGGTGGCCAAAAATACGTATTCTGGAACATGTAGAGAGCGTAAGGCATGCAGTCCCGCATGTACTGTGAGAGGTGTTAGACCACCAACCCTGATGTCCTAAAAACTGTAAGAGCAGTACAGGAATGTAGTCCCGCACTGTATGTAGAGAGGGTATCCCCCAAATTACTGCTGCATCCTAATACATGTAAGGCAGTAAGGCATGTGTACGCACTGTACTGTAGAGGGGCTTTGAGCCAATCACTGCAGCACCTAAAAAACATGAAAAGAGCAGTACGGCTGTAGTCCCGCACTGTACTGAGAAGGGGCTATGAACCCCAAATCACTGATGACCTAATCATGTAGAGCATACGGGACATTAGTACCCACTTTACTGGGATTCGCTAAACCCCTATGTATACGCAACATACAGTGTCCTGGGAACGACAACTGTATGCTGAAAATACTGTAGTCTAAGGTCATTGTAACTTAAAGGGAAACTATCTTAAAAGTATTTTAAAGCCCCCGGGCATTCTATTTTAGCCCTTTTTTTATTTTCTGATTGTAGACAACTTTTTTTTTTTATTTCTGTTGTCTGTATATGATTATGGGGGCAGCCATCTTGCCTGAGCAGCTTTTAGAGAGATGCGTTACAGCAGTTGCATGGACATAGGAGCCAGTGAACAGGAGCAGACCCATGGACTTCTATAGGAGAGTTTTCTAGGCATGCTCTGTGACCTGGGAAGAAGTCAGTGTGCAGGGAGGGGGAGCTGTGACATCTCCTATTGTGAATGGTGGATCTTGTGTTATCTATACACATTAGTGTCACATTTCAGTATAATCCTGCCTGTGCTGATAATGAGGAGACTGCTGAAAAGTTCTCTATACAGATCAGGAAATGCCAGGCTAGTGTTAGGCCTTGTGGCCAAAGTGAGGACAGCAGGATTTCAGGATTTAAAAAAAAAAAAAAAAAAAAAAAAGATAGTGATATGAAACAAACAAAAAATCTGTTTAAAAAAAGAAAGAAAAAAAAAGCGGTTAACAAAACAATAGCAGTTAAACAATAGATCATTTTCTGGTGACATTCCCTTTATAGTGGACATTTGATGGTTCTGCAAATCCCTACTATAGAAGCTTTGGTTTAGCAAAGAGGCACACGCCTAACCCAAATCATAAGGTGAAACCGAAAGATTCCCTTGCAGTGAACTGCACGATAAGTAACACATCAGCTAGACACATTTGGCTTTTGTGGTCTTATGTACTCCGTCACATGATGCAGGAGGAAAAAGGGAAAAAAAAAAAGGCAGCTAAAACGTAACCTGAACTTCTCAAATTGCTTGCAACTTCCGTTCCTGCCCCAGGACTATTAAATCGTAGCAGCGAACCTCTGGGATTCATGCAGAGCTGCCAGGGAGGATGGCAGGGATCTCGAGACCAAGCTCAGAGTAGAAAGCACTCGTCCCTGGTGAGAAGCGACACTATAGAAGGTAAGTGAATAACGACAGGACCGGCTGTAACCCTGCCGGGTACAACACTAACTGGAGAGTGCATGTAACGCACAGGGGTCGGGGTATGGGGGCTGAATGTTTATTCTGGCCTCAGCATTGGAACCTCTGGAATTTTAAGAAACTACTTAAAATCTGGACCACGTCAGCAATCGTGGAGAACAAAGTGCTGACTGACTACACTTGTATGAAGAGATGCAGCCCTCACTGGGTCTAATGCTAAAATGTTCCGTCCTCAACTCCAATTGTCTGAAGACGGACATTGGAGAAATGTAGCTGGGGAAGAGGATCAATGTCCTATGACAGCAGTCGTCGTCCGGTGATCAGGCAGCGAGGGGGCATCCTAACAATGCCTCCCCTAATGACATAACTAAGCGACACCGGCACCAGGTATAAACCATGCCGCATTACCTCCTGCTGGTGCTACCTGGCCATTGACTATGGCTTACTTTTATCTCCCCAAAGTCGAGGCACAGCAATTACATTTTCTAAACTTTTTCATTCTCCTTTTTTTTTTTCTTTTTTTTTAAAAAAAAAATAGAACTTTTATATTACTTTTCCAATTTCTGCTCAGCTACTGGGTTGTAGTTAAACCATTCAAAGTACTTCTACCCACTAGGGATGTATGCAAAGATTGGACTAGGTCGCTTGATCATGATTCTCTTTGACGCACAGTACAAACAGTTGCGCCCTCCTTGTCATGCTGTCTGAATCCACAAACCACAGACAAAAGCCGTTACCCTGCGAGCCCCCCCCCCAAAAAAAAAAAAAAAGGCTAAAAATTTACCGGTAGAAATCCAAAACGGTATTTTGTCTTTGGTAGGAAGCGCCTAATCCCAACAAAATAAGGTTTGGGTAAAAAATAAAAACCCAATTCACTGGGTGTTTTCCAGTTTCCCCAATATACAGAAAATCCAGTGCTCAACTAATAGGTTGAAAGTCCACCTTTCTTAAACGACTCCTGTCCCAAAGGTTTTTGCAAAGATGTACTGTGTGTGAAAAGAGAATTATTAACATGTGACCTAGTCCAAACAGTTGTGCTCTCCTGGTCATGCTCTGTGTAATACTTTGCATTAAGTCCCAGCTACCCTGGAGCTTGCAGATGCGGCTGGCGGCAGGGGATGGGAAAGGTATTTGGTGCCTTGGGAGGCCGTTTATTGGTCGGATTTTCAGATGGTTTGCGGATATGGAAACAGTTTGAAAACCGACATTAAACTGACTCCATAGAGTTTAATAGAAAATCTGTTCAGTAGCTTCTCACACCGCCGGCGTGCCGAAAAACTTGGAGCATGCACAATGTGCAACCCAGTTTTCGGGCGGAAGGTGTGCAATTCAATGGTTATGAGGGGGGAGAGCAAATCGGCAAACCGTGGACAGAACTGTTGCCCAAAATTTTAGAATCCTGGTATTTAAAGTTTTTCAAAAAAATTGACGGCATTTTACTTTGCCATGTGGCCGTTTAACCCAAAAAGGGGTTGTCTATACAGGATTGCTTTTTTTGTTAAAGATCTTGCAAAAAAAAAGTCACTTTGCAATGTGTGTCCATTAAGAGTGTCCTACCTATTCTGAGATATCCCCTCCTTTGGGCTGCATCAGCTCCTAAGGTTGCTATAGCTACAGACCTATTTGATCTATCCTGATAGGCTACCAGCACTGGTTGCTATAGCTACAGACCTGACTTCTACTGCAGCCTAGTAAACGCCAGTAAACACGCCCCTGAATTCAAAGTGAAACCAAGAAAACAGGACTGAGGTAAGCTGAATCAATGTAGTGAGACAACCCCTTTAAGCAAATAAGGCATATAGCGATCACCCCCCTCCCCCCCCCCATCAACATTTCAGTCCACTCCATACCTCCCTCTCCCCCACCCCTACCCCCACCTTTCTGCCGTGGCGCTCTAGGCGGTCGCCTACCCATCATCCCGGCCCTAGCTGGCAGCGCTACAAAATAATAACTAACTTACTGCCAGGTGCTCTCAGATCCTAACAGTATATAAATGCAGTACATCTATATATAGAAAAAAAAAACCTCAGATTTGTTCCATTTTGGTGCTTTGACCTTCTAATTATAAAACCAGTCTACATATTATAGAAGAATCCACACTTTGCATTACTTTCTAGCTCCCCTCCACTATGCCACCAGCCGCAGCTTCTTATTACAGTGCCCTCTTTGTACTTGGATTGGGTGGAGCATTTTAAATATAGTTGGGGAAACCCAAAAAAAAATAAATACTAAGTTTAAAAATAAGCAGAAATCTGGAACACAAGCAGCGGTTTCTTCTTCACCGTATATGTCCCTAACTGTTATAGAAAAGCAAATAGCTTGGAAGATCTGAGTGTTGCCTATTAGCAAACTAGTTTGCAATTTACTGAGGAAAGTTAAAATATTAAAGGAATAATAAATAAAAATTAAAATTTTTTTTTAGTTAAAGGTTAATTAAAACTTTTCCCTTTTTTTTTTTTTTTTTTTTTTTTTTTTTTTTTCTTTTTTCTTTTTTTTTTTTTTTTTTTTTTTTTCCGTTTTCCCCTCTTGGAGATTGTAAACCTCGGTTAGGGTCCTCTCTCCTTGGGCCAATTGTATAATCATTATAACTGTACTGTTTGACTTGTATGGTTTAAAGAAACTAATGACAGCCCGATGAAAAGGGCTTCTAAAATATAAATAATAAATAATTTATTAAAGCTGGCTACCTAACTTACAAGGAAGTATGCGTCCTGATAAGGACGACCCCGTCCGGAACCTATCCCTGTCAAAAAAGTCCCTATCAGTCCCTGGCACTAAATGTGATAGAGGGTGTTACAAAAAAAGGTGCTCAATGGGCAAAGACAAGAAAAATGCCGGCCACTACCCCGTTTTGACAATATGAGCCTAGCCTGTTTTGCCTTCTTTTACCCTAAAAATCTGCCCCCCTGATGAGGTAAAGTAGGTACTGAAACATGTTGGGGCCTTATATGAGGTGGGAAATATATTTATAATTTTCTTGTTTTTGCACATTGAGCACCTTTTTTGTATGCAACACCCTCTATCACATTGTTAGTTCCAAGGACTGCTAGAGACTTTTTTTTTTTTTTTGACAGGGTTAGGTTCCGGACGGGGTCGTCCTTATCAGGACGCATACTTCCTTGTAAGTTAGGTACCGATTGATAGGATTGTGTGGGCATATGGGATATGGACTGAGTATTTTTCTTAGTCTTTCCCTTTTCATTACTGGCTGCCTCTATTGTCTTCATTAACCTTATCACTCCCTGACTGGTTACAATATTCTACTGTATGGCTTTAGCTCTATATTGATGTATGTTACAGTTTTGGCTCTCTATAGGATTGATTTTGGGAGAAAGATTATGATTTCTCATTTTAAATGTAAAATTTAAAAGTTATATTTTACAATGATTTCATTTTCCAATTGTGTATAAGACTGATTCAGGTGTATTGGGAACCAAACCCTGCTAACCTTGCGGGTAAGTACTAATAATTTGCAGGATCGTGCACTGGGTAATCTGGTTTGCAATGCCCAAAATTACCTTTTGACATTTTAGAATATAAAATGCATATTCTGTTATAAAAAAATTTTTTTTTTAAAAAAAACAGCTTGGGGTTTTAGGGTCCCCTAGGGGTTTTGTGATACGGAGATAGCTGTAATCATTGAAACACCCCCCCCTACTGGACTCCTAACCCCGAATAAGCCCCAATTTAAATGAAAAATTTTCAAGTTTTTTGAAGGGTTTTAAAAATCGCTGCCTTTTTAAACCTGCCGCATTCAAATAGTAAATTAATTTTGGGAGGTGCCTTTAAGCCTTATTCAAGCCAAGTCCACAACTTCGATATTTCCCGTTTTCAGTAATAGAAAAAGAAAATAAAGGCAGCGTGGTCCGTTCTTGACCAAAAATGTGTCCGGGGGGGTTCCCTTTTGTTTCTTTTATGTAGTAAAAAAAAAAGCGCTTCAGGACTTTTTTTTTTGCCATTTTTTACGAATTTGCTCGGGGCTTAACACAACATCAGCACAAATCTGAACCAGACCTTAACTAAAATTTGGATAACCCCCTTTAAAGCAAGATTATTTTGGAAAAAAACTAAAAAGTAAAATTTTAGGTCAGACAACAATCTCCTCACTTTCGGAAACGCCCGCCCTAGACAGGGCGAGGCGATTCCCTTTCCCTTTTTTAAGAGAAAATAAAAAGAGTGATTTTCAAGATTTTTACCACCATGTGAGAAAATCCCTTCCTTCGGGCTCTGCTGTTCATTACGGGCTGACACTTCTCCATACAATCTAATTATCAATCCAATTGTCTATTTAGGCAATAAACTGGCATCTTTAGTGCATCCCCCCTGGCCAGAAAAAAATAAATTAAAAAAATTTCTTAGATTTAATCCCTCAATTCTGTGAATTTTTAGTGCAAATTATATAAATAACCCCCAAAAAAAAAAAATTTTTTCAAGATTTGTTGCGATTTTTTTCCTTGTAAAGTTAAAGCCCTTTTTCAATCATTGATTTACTTTAAAATGTGGGGAGAAGTCCTGATAATACAATTACATTGCTGTTCTGATTTTGCTTCCTTTCGTAGTTAGAGCAGTTCTTTTTTCCTGCTTGTTTACATAAGCTTCACAGGTATGAAAACTGTCTAAAACTCACTGTTACCCATAGCAACCAAGCAGAGCTCCCCTCTAATTTTTTTCAGAGCACTATATGAAATAAAAGGGGCACTCGGATTGGTTACAATGGGTAACAAAGCACGTTTTAGACATAGACCGTTTTCATGCATGTGGTCCTTAATGTCTGGCTCTGTCAAACAACCAGATGGTAAAAACCCTTTAAAAAGGGGTTTTGCTGCAAAGGCATTTCCTGCCTGCTCTGTCCAGCTTCAGCTTTCAGTGTGTTCAAAATGCAGTGCAAAGGATTTGTTTGAACTGCATATCATGTGACCAAACAGGCTTGACATCACCAAGCTGTGAGTAGCAATGAGCGGCGAAATACACGCCGAAATATGCGGCAATTTAAGCCGTGTGAACATACTCTTAGGGATTTATAGATTTTTAGCTCCTATCGATGGTGACAATTAGGCTAAGTTCACACGGCTAATTGAAGGTGGTACAGTACTCCCCGCAATTACGCCAGGACTTCGGGAGCTCGTGCCGATCGGTGCATACTCCCATAGGCCGGGGAGTATGCACCGGGTGGGGGGGGGGGGGGGCAGCCCGCTGGCCCCATAGAATCACTACTCGCAGCGCGTAAGCGCCGTAAATTGACATGTAATTTATCTCCCCACGAGTCGTATTGTACACCCGGGGAGACGAGGCGTAATCCACAGTTCTCTATGAGAACTGTGGATTACCGTAATGAATGGGGCGCATTTCGATCATATTTGAGCGTAGTACGCGGCGAAATGCGCCCCAGTTTAAGCCGTGTGAACCTAGCCTTAGAGTACAATGTACATTAGATAAATCGTCATAATGGGGGAAAAAAATGCCCGCTTACCTCTATACAGTGCTGGTATTGCTACCTGCCTTACACTGTCCAGAACCACTTCTGAATCGTACTTTAAAAAAAACTTAAGATAGGATTCAGGATGAAATCCATAGCATCCAACTGCAGAGAAAATTAAACGGATTGTCCAGGGCTAGAAAATTGGACCAACAATGCTCCAGAAACATCAACAAACATGGAGGGTGGGTGGGGGGGGGGGTGAGAAGAACTACTCCCTTTGATAAATCCAATTTTTATTTCTTTTTTTATCGACTATGGTCACCCTACAGTTTTCGTGTCGTGACCTAATTTTGAATTTTTTTCTAGCCCCTCAATATTTCACAATACCCAAAATACTAAACCAAACTCACAAACACCATTGTGGTGAAACCTCAACAAGCCTGAGGTTTCCAGTCACCTCTGATTAGCACCAGTGGCTCCACTGAAACCATCACGTGGAGCCAGGACTTTATCCTCAGTCGCAGGTCAACACGTGTTTTATGTGACGTTCAATCGTCCCCAATTCTGTCCATTATTGTCCATCAGACGGGGATATTACACTGATTGGTAAACACAGCAGATGGCCAAATGTTCTATCACCATGACTGATGACAAGATGATGAGCCATAAAAAACTATTTTGCCTCACACACAAGCGTGGAATATTTTCGTCTCTAAAAGGTCGCTGAAGAGCAATTTGAGCGAGACGTGAAACGCGTTGGAAAACAGATGTTCTTGCATTATAAGCTATGGTTAGAGCATACGCCCCTCAGTGTGATGACATCTTAGGAGCCTTCAAACAAAGAGCAATATTATTATTTTCGGAATTGAAATCTGACCGACAGACAATACAAACTGTGCAGACTTGGATTTTCTATTGAAGTCTATGGGGATGGTTGAGACAGTCTTGTGTTCTAATTCGAGAACCATCTGAAAAAGCAACTGAAAACCCTTGCCGCGTGTACTTACCCTTATTTTGGTGTCCGGGGTTACTATCATGCCATATCGAGGCCAATAACAGTACAGCAGATTAGTTATTCAAGTGGTTTTCTCACAATGCTGTTTCACAGAGACACAGGCAGCTTCACACTTGCACTGCTTGGTCAGGCTGTGGGTGGTTTTATAGCAGTGATTAGCATATTTAGCTCCTCTATAACTAGCTGGGTCATTACAATGACATAAGTGCAGGAGATTTAATCTTCAGTGAACAAAAGCTAAGGAGCTCTGAGGAGTGAAGTGCTTTTCACTAAATAATCTAATCTTGTTAGAGAGAAGTACTGCTGCTCAAACATGGTGAGGTTACTACATTGATTCATCTTACCTCAGTCCTGTTTTCTTGATTTCACTTTTAATTCAGGGGCGTGTTTACTGGCTTCTACTAGGCTGCAGTAGAAACCAGATTTGTAGCTATAGTCACCAGTGCTGGCAGCCTATCAGGAGAGATCAAACAGGTCTGTAGCTATAACGTCCACAGGAGCTGATGCAGCCCATACAAGAGGGGATATCTAGGAATAGGTAGGACACTGATAATGGACACATATTGCAAAGTGACTTGTTTTTGCAAGATCTTCAACATAAAAAGCAATCCTTGTAGTGAGACGACCCCTTTAAATAAATTCTAGGGCCATTTTTAAAGCGGTTTATACTCTCTGGGCTTCAACAAGTTCTAAAGAGAAAACGTCTGATTTGTGTCATCCGGCAACAAACCAAACATATTAAAAGCCATAAAAAATTGTGAGTGTCGCCCTATTTGGAAAATAAGAATATATGCAGTCACTGCAGTATGTTGACGCGGGACGTCTATTGATCAATTCTAACGAACTACATAACTTATCTAAAAGACAGCCAAGCCCAAAGGGGATAGGAAATGGATATTGGGTCCATTGTAGACAATGACCGATGCCTTACTTCAGCGCTATCCTGAGGCCGTGTATCCAAACCACAGAAAATGCACGACATGAATGGACAAAAGTGCTTGGAACGTATGGACCTGCCATTTTTGCCAAACTGATGATGCCTTAAATTCAAGGACTTTCATAAAAAAGCTTTCAAGTTTGAAATGGTCACGTTGATAATTAAAGAAACATGTTAATTAGTTACCGATTCTACAACAAACCCATCCATTAATTATAGGTTACTCCAGGCTGAAGGCTAGAGAACGGCTGTTAATATATGGATGAGTCCCAGAGTTTTCGTCTTAGAGACCGAGTCAATTCAGTTACTTCTATTCTCACATTAGCAAAATTAAAGTTGCAATATGTTTAAAAAAAAAAAAAAAAAGAAGTTCCATGTTACCTGCCCTGGTCTAGGTGGCTTCTTGGGTACAAAGTCACCAAGGACCTCTTAAAGGGAAGCTGTCACATAGATTATACTCCCCCTTGCTGAGGGCAGCACAAGCCAGTGTCAGACCTGCTGTTTCCAGCACTGTGCCCCTTATTCTGTAAGATGCAGCAGTTTTAGAACATTTACACCTCAAATCTTATTCATGAGCAGGTGTTAGCTCCACCCACCACAGGCTAGCTCCACCCACTGACCGTTATTCACACGTCTCTACCTATTCACAGTAATAGGCTTATTAGTTGAGGTGGGCGGGGCTAGCCTCCGATTGGCCGGGTTTGAAAAAAACTGACACTCTGAAGGACTCTTCAAATGACTCTTCTGGCTGAAAACTGCAGATTTGAGCATTAAATACACGAAAACTCAAGCATCTTACAGAATAAGGGACACAGCGCTGGAAACAGCAGGCGTGACACTACCTTGTTCTGTCCTCAGCCAGGGGGGCAAAAACTGTGTGATAGGTTCTCTTTAAGGGGTTGTCTCACCACAATGATTGACTTCTAACATGTAGGGAAAGGTAAATGGAGACCATTACCCAATACATTACCATTTTGATTTTGCTTTGTTCATAAAGATGATGTTATCTACTTCTAGTGTACACAAGTTTCTCTTGACTTCTGATCTTTTTCTCTTATCGGATTGCTCCAGCTTCTCCGCTCCTATCATAGTGACTCATTCTCTGCTGAGTCTAATCCCTAGCACAAGAGCTTGCTTATTTAAGTTAATGACCAGTTTTAACCCTTTGAGCTCTGTAGCTTTGTGCTCTATAGATTATAAATGTCTTGCACATAACGGTAACAGGAATAGCAGAGCTGATACGCCAATCACTGTAATAGAACCATTCACAGACTAACCAGGAACCTATCGATATGCCTTAAATGTCAGTGATGGGAATAGCCTTTTAAATGTCAACCAAGAAGGAAAAAATGGAAAAGACACAGGGTCCGTGTATTCTCCAGGAATTTAAGAAACAATTTTAAAATTTAATTTTTTTTCTAGATGGCAGATTAGGATTTGCTCCAAATCTATTCAACTGCTCACCTTAAAAACGTTGGGTCCAGCACTACTGAATACAGTATGGCAAAGGTTACAGTTTACAGTCAATGAAAGAGGATAATGAAATCAATCACAGAACATCTCCTCATTCGACACCTTTATATGCATATCTATTGCACTGTACTTTTTGTGGTATTAAAAAAAAATGGGTTTAAAAATTTAAAACATTTTCTTTCCCAGGTTTACATTTTCATACGATTGCTTTTTCGGACAGCTTGGCTGCAGTCCTTCTTTACTTCCAGAGTGTTTGAAAGCGAAGGTTTGACCAAGTCAAAGTTAAATTTTTAATTTTGGTCAAAAATAAATTTTAAAAATTTACTTTTTAAAAACCCAAAAAATTTCCAATAAAATTTGTGGGGAAAACATTCTGTATTTAAAGGGGAAAAGGGAAATCTATCAAAGCTTTTCTTGTTTCATTAAAACTGGTTTTTTTATGGTCAAATTTGGTCATTTTATGATATGTGGACGTGGGAGTCCCCATTGCTCCCCAAGCCAATCAAGCTATTTCATCCAAAAAAAACCTATAAATGATGTTAAAAGAAAAAACCTCTTTTAAAATTTACATTATGTACTAAAGTTAATTTTTCGCCCTTTTTAAACCTTGAAAGTGCTCAAATGCCTGTTTTTCTGATATAACAAAAAAGTGATTGTAGCGTTGCTTGGAAATTTTTAAAGGTCTGACTTTAAAAACCCTTTAAAGGGTTGAAGGAGGGACACACGATGAAAAAAAAAAAAATTAATATTTAAAAACGGATTAAACCCCCTGTTATCCCGGGGGAGAGCAAAATATTTTCATTACCCCTGAAGTAAACCACAAACCCAAACCCACAAAAAAGTTCAGTCGTCTTCTTAAATTTTTTTCGGGTTAATGGTGTTAGCCGGGAAAAATTTGGGGGCCCCCCAGCCAGGGGGCCAAGGATTTTTGGTTTTTTTCCTGTGGAAATTTTTTGGAGGGGTTTTTCTTTTGTGTCTATGGATTTTTTTTATTATTTGGCAACCAAAAAAAAACACCAATGTTTCATCGGTTTCTTCAGTTTCTTTTGAAATCTATAAAACCTGTTAGCGAAATCCCTGAGTAATTTGGGGGGGTTTTTAGGAATAAAGACAAAATCAAAAAGATTGCATTGGGGTTTAAATAAGAAGGGGGGAAGGATTTTTACAAAGTTTTCCCTTTCTCGACGAATATCCTAAAAAATTGAGGATAACGGGTAAGTCTTTAAGATTAGGGAAAAAATCATTTTCCCCCGGCTTTGGGAAAATTTCCTTTTAAAATTCAAAGAGTTTTAGAAAATTGTGTGTGTATATATTTTTTATTTTCCTATCTTTGTAATTTAGTTATTTTTTTAAATTTTAATATTTCTTCCTAAAAGATACCTAGGGGAAAAGTGAATTTGGGAAAACCCGGGGGGCCCTTAAAAAATATGACCGGCTTTTCTACCCAGCCAAATTTTGGGGGGTCCAAACCGGGGAAATCGAAGAGATCTAACTTCTAGAAATATTTTCGGGGGGGTATGCACACTACTTCGGTTTTATTTTAAACCCCCCCTCCCCCGGTTTATGGCTGGTATTTTAGGGGGGGTCTTACTGATGGGAAACAAGAAAAGGGCACCCAAAAAATGGCAATCTTTTTTATCTCCCTTTAAAACTTTGGGTTTGGGTGAAAAAAAATTTAAAATTCATTTGTATTTTTCACTCAAAGACAAGACCGGACTATTGGAAATTTCCAACCTGAGCTGTGGGGTATCTCGTGTTTCTTCAATGTGATTTACTTCTTCTTCGTCCCGCTGATGTCCATGTTTTTTCATCGTCCCTTTTTATAAAAACCTACATCTAACGTTCTGCGTTTACATTTTTTCCACTTTGTTCCTTTGCAAAAATTTTGTCAGTGTCAAGGGTGTCGTGCTGGGTACTTTTTGATAAATTTCTTTAAAAAATAACGTTTGAAAAACGGGCCCCTTTGAATGCGCCCCCGGAATATGCCCTTATTAAGTTCTTTGCTGGATTTGGTATCCCACCCCTGGTTTTGTGATATACAATATTCTATCCCATTCAACCCAAAAAAAGTGGGAGCCTCAGGGGGAAGTGGGGGGCCACGTGGCTTTTCCATGTCACATCGCGGTTATGTTCAGTTTTGGGCTGTTCAACCCATCAGGGTCATCAGGAGGACGGGATTTAGATTCGTGGGTCCTAATGTCCCCGAAAAGAGGAGTTTAGTCCTAACATTGCGAACTGGTAGTTTTCAGGGGAAATTTGCCAAAGACTTCTATTCACACTTGCCCTGCAAAAAACCGGGGCAGGGAAGGTCTCAAAAAATGGGTGCGTCTTAATCAATAAGTGTAGGGGAAAAAGGGAGACCCCCAAAACGTAATCTAATTTTTAACAGGTCCCCGAGAGGTTTCCCCAAATGGGAAAAAAGCGGCCTTTAAAGGGAAAGGCCCAAAAAATGGTGCTTTTCCCAATTACAACCCAATTGGGGGGCTTTTTCTGATCCGGTTCCTTACATGTCTTAGGGCAAAAAAGAGCAGTTTCCCGAAAACCCCATTGAGCCTTTTGTTTTGGAAAAAACTTTTCAAGCACAAAAGGATATTTTGTTCCCAAATTTTAGAAACCGATCAAAGCCATAGAAAACCAGAGCTGAGGGGGTTGCATGGGCAAAAAAAAAGTCTTAAAATGGGGCCCATTTTCATACCTAAGGCAGGTGTGCTTTTTTTGGGGATTTGTTGTGAATTTTCTGTTGCCCTTTAATGGGGAAGGGGGGGGGGGGGGGGGGGGGGTTAAAAATTTTGTATTACAACCCTGCAAGCAATATACTGTGATGTATCTGCAGCAAAAAAAAGAAATAGGACTTTTAAAAGATTTTTTCCTTTCTTTAAAAAATAAAAAAAAACCCCCCATTTGGGTTTATATCCCCTAAATTTTTTACCGGAATTGATGCAGATTTGTTTTGGTGGATTTTTCTCCCGGTTGTGTGCAGATTTTCCCTGGACATTTTTTTGCAGCATAAAACCCCCATGTTGGGCTAAACCTAAAAAGGTCTACCTTTTTTAAAAACAAAATATTTAGTATGAAATTTTTTTTTTAGAAGGGTTAAGGGGGGTATCCATAAAAAAATGGAAACAAAAAAAAAGATAAACTAGACACCCGTTATGGGCCAAAAAGAACATCCGCTATCATTTTGTAGGAAAAAAGGTGCCCCAGAACCCCCAAAAAAAGGGGAATTAAAAAAGGGCAGCAAAAAAGGGTTTGAAGAACCAAAAGAATTTGGGTGGGCAAAAACAAGAACTGTGCCCACCCAAATTTTTTGGCAAAGTTTGTTCTATGAAAGGGGCTCTCATTTTAAACTTTGCTATCGGGCCCCATCTTTTTTGTTTTTAAACCCCCAGATGTCTCTGTGTATTAAAGGATTATCCCCATCATTTTGAGGTCCTGGTACTCCAAACAGTGGTTTTGGAAGAAAAATCATTAAACCAACAGGGTTTAGGGCGCTAAAAGAAAACCCAAAATCCACCGCCTTTGGAAATTAAAACAACTTGGGAAAGCCTCAACCCCCAATTTTTTATTTTAAAGGGCCAGTGGGGAAATTGAAACGCAATTTAGGAAAAGAGAAAAGCAAAAAAAAGATGACCCGGTGGCGAAAAGGGGGAGGGCCCACTGGCATGCCCAAAAAAAGGGGCCCAAAACTACTGTTTAAACCCCGGCCAAAAACACATTATCCCAACGTACCCGGTTTTTTTTTTTTAACTATGAAAATGTATTTATTTCCCTATTATCCCACTTTTTTTTTCTATTCTTGATTTTTTTGTAAAAAAAATGCTTAATTCATTCCCTTTCCCCCAAAGGGGACATAATAAGACCCAAAAAAAAGAAAATACATGCTAAAATATGGCCTAGAAAAAAAGGGAAACTAGAAAAAATTTTTGGGTTGTGTCAACAAGTTTTTGAATAATGGGGTTTTGAAAAATATTTTCTTGAAAGAGAAGCAAAAACCCAAAAAAAAATCACAAAAATTTCTGAACGGTCGACTTTAATTTACATACAAAAAGCCCGGGTCATTTTCTATTACCACTACAGCCAAAAAGCTCGCAGGCCAAAAATTAAAATTTTTGAAAAATCATTTTGGAAAAAAATGGGTTCGAAAAATGGAAAGTTTTTAAAAAATACTAAATTTTCAACCCTTTTGACCAAAAAAGGTTGCAAAAAAGACCCCAAAAATTATATTTGGGTTTCCTATATTTTGGAGCCAAAAAAGCATATTTAGCGTATTCAAAGAGGATGGTTTTACGGTTTTTTGTGTAAGTTACCCCATTTGGGGCTATGGTTTTCCCCAAACAACGGCCCCCCCCAGTCTTTTGACAGGGTGGCCTGGTTTTGCCCGCTTCATCCCCCCTGGGAAACACCCCTTTTTATTATAATGGCCACTTGGGGAAAATGATAGTTTTTTGGGTTTCACAACCCGCTAGTCGGTTTTCCAGGGTTTTAATTTAAGGATTCAAAGCCCCAACATTTTCTCTAATCCAAGGGTTTTTAAATGCGGCCCTCCAAATGTTGGGAAAATACAACTCCATCATGCATTTTTTGTCTATAAAAATTTTCATATTTTATTTAAAATAAACCCCCTTTCCCCCTCCCAAAACCCCAATTAAAACACACCCAATTTTCCTTT
>JAODAL010007364.1:0-125754 GCA_025379985.1 Phyllomedusa bahiana
GAGTGCCGTAAAGGGAACACATATATAAGTAATAAAAAACCTCTCAACGGGGGAGAAAGGGGTTAAAATAGGGGGAGACTCAAATTGCTAGCTCACCAATGATGATTGCTGAGGTAGTGAGAAGATCCTAAGGGCACAATGCCCTGAATACATGCGTTCTATATAGGAGAAATAGTAAGGGTGCATAAGGAGAGAGAAGTAGATTATAGATGTGAGAATACCGGGGAGGGAAAAACGGGAGTACCTGGAATACGGAGAACTTGGACCTGACGTCCGGAGATGAGGTGAATGCCGCCAGCGTCTCCCGCATTGCGAGCGGGCATTATATACACATCCGCGCATGCGCGGGAGGTCCGCGGCTGCGCAGAAGAACCAGGAAGTGAATATGTGAGGGCAGTAAGGGAAAGCGCTATCGCGCATGCGCCGGATCGCGATGTACTCACAGTGTGGTACAAAGGATGTAGAGAGTGCTATGTCACTGGGAATAGATAAAGAGGAGCAGATAGGAGAGCGGGGAATAGTAATAAAAGATATAGAGGGAGACATAAGGATGAAGATGAGATAACAAAGAGCAGACGTCATGAGTGGAGGACAGGGATACTGGAGGAAGTATGAAAGGGTTATAGGAGCTAAAGTTACCCCTAATATGTGTGAAGTCATTTTATCTGTGGATAAACAAAAAGATATTATGGAAAAAATGATATGCAAATAATCTTTAGGAATCCATCCTATACATGATGATATACGTACCTAGCGGTCAAATGAATAAATGGGTTATCAGATGCGACACGCAATCGTGGTTTACATGTCTCTATACATATAGCTATCTACACACTTGTATACATTTGTGTACATCATACAAAAAGAGGAGAGGGGATGTACTTTTAAAAATCTTTGTCTAGGCATGGTAATTATATCCTTATATATATTCACGATTCAAACCTCCAGGCTCGAGTGTGCCCAGGGTGTGGATCCAGAACCGTTCTCGCTACAAAAAGGGTTGCGACGCGATTACCACCCCGGCGTGGCAGGGAACCTGTTCTATTACTTGAAAATCTAAGTTGTGCTTTTATATCCTCTTTAATTCTACCCTTTAACTTACTTGGGTAAGATCCATTTTTTACATAGCCTTCCTGTTTCTTTTAATAAATTTATCAAAACTTTTTCCACACTTTTATGTCTATAGCGCTATACAATGTATCCTTTTTTTGTTCTCCCCAACCCTCTCGTCTCTTATATCCCCTCTTCCTCACTCCTCCCTCCTTTCCTATTTTTACTTTCTTTTCCTATATGTGCTCTTTCTCGCTTTACATGTTTTTTTCAATTTTTTTTTTCACACTTCTTCCTTTCTGATTAGCTACATTATACTGTTTTCATTATGTTACCTTTCTGTTCTTCACAGATGTTCTTGATAAAGGCCATATAAGCCGAAAAAGTCGATTCCTTGTTGACATCTAGATACTTGAATTCTGCAATAAGTCTATGTGAAAGCATTTATTGAGTATATGTAGCCATATATTTTATTCTGGCACTCTGTTTGATCCTAACTATACGTCTGTAAATAAATGATCACAAAGCAAATCATTTCGGTGTGCAGTGGATTTATCTTCTATAGTTACTAGACCAAGAGTCTTTTCCATCTTGCACCCAGATCCATAGTGAATCCCCAGGTGTGCGTGACCTTTCTATTTATTCTATTTATTCTTCTGCCATGTATTGTAAATGGCACATAGTATCCCCCATTTCACATTTTGCACTAGGGCCCAAGAGCCTGAAGTTACGCTTCTGCCCATAACACTCGTCCAGCCACAGGTTATTTGTGCCAGAAACAGAAGCCCCCATCAATGACAGATGCCCCCATAGCAATGTATCATTTTTATACAGGGAAGCTTCATGACAAAACAAGCAGCCAGTAATGGGGACCAGTCTCCTGATGTTGGCGATCATCATCTAGGGCTGTCTTGATACCATGGCTTTGGTCAAAGAGTTACCTTCATAAATAAGGCCATCTTTATATGGCTGGCAGTTTTATATAGGGCCGTTTTCTTAGCAGGGACCATCTCTACTAGTGGAGGCACCTGTTCGTCTGCTCAATATGAAACAATCACAGGAGTAACTTGGAGCTTCTAAAACTAATGCAAAATGTACTGACTGTGTGTCATTATAACAATGCTGGCCAAAACGGACAGCAACAAAACTCTTGACCCTGTGCAGCGCCTATCTCTGCTGGACCAACACACCTGCCCCACATCCCACCTCCAATAATGACTCAGAGACATAGTTTGGATGTATTAGCCACAGCAGCCATTTTATTAACAAAACATTAACACACAAGTAATCAAAACAAATAAGTACAGTTCCCCTATACCCATTCGACCTCTCATAACCACCTTTAAAGACCTTTCTAGTTCAACACTTGGGGCTGAGGTCCTTGGAGTTACCATAACCCCCAACCAAGCCTGGCGACCATTTCTCCAACCTTCTCCGTTTTCTTGCCTCAGCCGTCACACCAAGCCGAAGGGGCCCACCAAACCCCCTCAGGTGTCAACCAGTTCACCTGCTCCAAGGCACCTGCTGCGGAGCCCAACCTTCGCCGACCGGTCAAACCCAATTAGGAGCCAAGCCAAAACCTGACTCCCCCACCAATTTCCACTGACCCCAAGGCCCCCCCAAACCCGCCAGACCTGCGCCCCGCGTACCCCCAAGGCTCCCAAACAGCCAAGCCTCGGTACCGGCCATCTCGAACCCAGCAAAAACTCCCCTGAAACTGCCATATAAGGGAGGGAGGGTGGGACTCTCACGCTGCCTATGGTTGAGTGCTGCCGCGGCGGCGCGGGGCGGCGGCTATATATAACCCCGCTCCCCGCACGTCGCGCACCGCGCAACACCCCTCCCCTACCCACGTTGGAGTCGGCGTGCCGGGTCATGTGGGGCCTCCCTCCAGGGTTGTGCCCCCATGTCCGGCCCCGCTCTTGATGGAAATGAAGCTAACCAGCAGTCACATGCAAGTAATTTGAAGCATGTATCAGAAAATAAACGTAGTGACATCAAGGCAATTATGACAAGCGGGATAGAAGGCAGAGGCGTAACTTGAAGCTTCTGGGCCCTAGTGCAAATAGTGAAATGTGGCCCCTCACTTACCATGTGCTATTGAAAATTTTGGCAGAAAGGCTTTTGGGGCCCCCTTAGATTGCAGGGCCCGGTAGTGACTGCTACCTCTGCAACCCCTATAGCTATGCCCCTGATCATAGGATCAATTGTTATGGTGGACACCGGATATATGTGGATCCTCTGAGTCACTGTGAGAGATGGTGTAGCAAACCACGCCAGGGAGCAGAGCCTAAGGGGCCCCGGTCTTCAACGGAACCTGCTGCATGGCCGGACTGACTTAACTGTGGGGAACCTCGAGGTCGCTACCCCGATGTGGCGACTTGCGGTGACAGCTAAAGTGATGGGTCAAGGCAGGTGCAACCGTAGACTGTAGCAGAGTCCCAGATAAGTTGCAGACTGGTGTAGCAGCAGGTATCAGCAGTACTGGTGACTCTGGAATCAGGATGTCAGTAATGCAGATAACAGGAACCAGAGGTCAGGATCAATGTGGAGACATCAACAAACGGACCCAGAGCAGACGCAGGAAGTTCCTTAAAGGGATTGTCTTACTACATTGATTCATCTCACCTCAGTCCTGTTTTCTTGGTTTCATTTTGAATTCAGGGGTATGTTTACTGGTTTTCACTAGGCTGCAGTAGAAGCCAGGTCTGTAGCTATAGCAACCAGTGCTGGCAGCCTATCAGGAGAGATTGAAAAGGGGCATAGCTATAGGGGGTGCAGCGGTAGCAGTCACTACCGGGCCCTTCAGCATGAGGTGGCCCAAAAGCCTTTCTGCCACATAAGAAAACACCAGTATTGTAAATGGCACATGGTAACTAGTGGGCCCCATTTAACTTTTTGCACTAGGGCCCAAGAGCTAAAAGTTACGCCTCTGGTCTGTAGCTATAGTGACCTGAGGAGCTGATGCAGCCCATACAAGAGGGGATATCTAAGAATAGGTAGGACACTGTTAATGGACATATATTGCAAAGTGACTTGTTTTTATAAGATCTTTAACATAAAAAGCAATCCTTGTAGTGAGACAACCCCTTTATGTTCTAGGTGTCAACTGTAATAAAATTCAGTTTCCGTTGTGCACATACTCAAAAAAAGATTGTCCAGTATCCAACGTAATGTACTGTCATTATATTTTCTATGGACTTCCTGCATTTCTATATATGCAGGTCTTTGTATCTATACACAGGAAACAGCTCTGTGTGAAACCCAGGAGATCAGGTGACCAAAGGGACCTGGATTTTTTCAGGACAACCTCTTAAGCCACACCCTTTTGGATGGAAGTCCTAGGGCTTTCAACATAAGGTAGGAAACAGGGGAGTACACTGAGTCTGAGGTTGGAAGGGAGGAAAAGTACAGCCAATGATCATGGGGCTTGCAAAGAAGAGAGGCTACAGACAGCACAGGAAATATACAAATAAGCAATTTGAGATTTTTTGTTTGTTTGTTGGGCAGTCCCTTACACCCTATAAGGACACAACCAGTTTTGACCTCCCTGACAGAGTAGCATTTTTTAAATCTGACATGTGTCACTTTATGTGGGAAATTTAAAGTTTTGATACTTTTTCCTACCCAAAGTGATTCAGAGATTGTTTGTCTCGTGACACATTGTGCTTTAAGTACTAAAAAATTTAATTTCGGTCCTACATCTTGTTTTTTAAAAAATAAAAAATTTCAAATGTCATTGAAAATGTTTTAAAATATGTGCTTTTCAAGTTCAAAATTGTCTGTGTGTAAGACAATTGTACCACACAAAAATGTTTATAACTATCATCTATCTACTGTATGTTGGAATCATTTATCAAATGTCTTTTATTTTTTTAACGATATAAGGGGGCTTATAGATTTAGTAGTAATTTTTCACATTTTCAAGAAAATTTGCAATACAGATCTTTTTAGGGTCCAGTTCAGTTCTAATGTGGCTTTGAGGAGCCTGTATATTAGATAACCCCATAAATGACTCTATTTAAGAAACTGAACCCCCTTAAAGTATTCAAAACAGCATGGTAATACTCTTTGTTTTTCACAGGAATCAAAGCAAGGTGAATGTGAAATGTAAAAATTTCACTTTTATTTGCAGATTTTCAATTTTTATCCATTATTTACTGGAACACAATAGATGTTACCAGGGAAATACAACTCCCCCAAGTATCCCACATGTGGCCTTAGTGCGCTATTTGACGCAACCACAAGCCCTAGAATAGGAGGAGCAACTACTGGACTTTGAGGTCTCACCCTAAGGTGCTAAAACTTAATAAATACCCATAAAAAGACCTTATTTTGGAAACGACACCCCTTAAAGAATATATCCGGGGGTGCAGCGAGTATATCAACCCCCCCATAGGTGTTTCCCAATTTTTTTAGCATTAGGCTGTAAAAATGAAAAAAAAAATTCCAATAGTGTACAGTTTTAGCTGTAAATGTTTTATTCTCACAATGAATCCTGGATAAAAATTGTTACGCAATTTCTTCCAAGCTTGCCAATACCCTAAATGTGGGTGTAAACTGCTGTTTGGGCGCATGGCAGGGCGTACAAGGGAGGGAGCACTATTTGGCTTTTGGAATGCAGTTTTTTGGTGGGGCCATATCACATTTGCAAAGCCCCCAAAGTACCAGAACAGGTGAAACCTTCCTGAAATCATCCCATCTAGGATTCAGCACCCCTCGGGGAACTCATCTACGGATGTATTGTGTATTTTGTGCCCACAGGTATTTCACCGTTTTTTAAGCATTGGGCCATGAAAATGGAAAAAAAACCTGCATTTCCACCAGTGGTTATTGGGCTTCATTTTTACAGCAAGCGCTGTACAGTTTAAATGACAGCATAACTTTACTATGCAGTCGGTACAATTACAACAATATCAATTCTATGTATTGTTTTATGTTCTACTACTTCTAAACATTAGAAATGCGTTTGTCAAAAATTGCGTTTTTATGTTGTCGTAGTCTGATACCATAACTTTTTTACTTTTCTGCATACGGAAATGATTATGGGCTTGTTTTTTGTGGGATGAATTGATGTTTTTATTGGTAGCATTATGGGGGGCATATGATGCTTTGATCACTTTTTATCAATGATTTTTGGAGGCAGAATGAACAAAATACAGCAATCCTAGTAGTGTGTTTTGTTTTTTTACAAAGTTCACCGTGTGGTATAAATGACATGCTAGCTTTACTCAGCAGGTCAATACGATTACAGCGATACCCAATTTGTATATTCGTTGTAATGTTTTACTGCATTTACACAATTAAAAAAAGTTTTATTCAAAAAAGAAAACACGTCTTCACCCTAGTCTGAGAGGCATAACTTTTTTATTTTTCTGTGTACGGAGCTGTGTAGGGGCTTGTTTTTTTCGAGATGATTTGACATTTTCATTTTTACCATTTTGGGTGGAACATGACTTTTTGATCACCTTTAGGCCATGTTCACACGGCTTATTCTGGGACGTAATTCAGTCCGTAATTACGCGCCAAAGTGGTTGCCAATTACGGGCTGAATCCGTCCAGTAATACGGTAATGCACAGTTCTCATAGAGAACTATGGATTATGTCCTCATCTCCCTGCTCGGCAATACGCCGAGTGGGGAGATTAATTGACAGGTCACTTTCTAGCGGCGTATAACGCGCCGCTTAGCAATGACTGTCTATGGGCGGCGAAGTGCCGGCCCCCGCTCGCTCCCCCGCTCCCGCCCCCGGCCACACAGCGTAATTACGGGGCGGAATTACGCCCCGCAGTTAAGCCGTGTGAACATAGCCTTAAATCTATTTTTTGGGAGGCAAGATGAAGAAAATACTGCAATTCTGATAGTGTTTTTTTTTATTGTTTACAGCATTTACAGAAAAAAATGTTAGTTTTTCTCTGTGGGGAAATAAAATTACGGCAATACCCAATTTGTATAGTATTTTTATGTTGTAGCATTTTTTTTTAAAAAAAAGTGTTGTTATTGTGTAAAACACTGTTTATGCATCGCTGTATTTTAGCCATAACTTTTTTATTTTTCCATATACAAAGCTGTGTTAGGACTTTTATTGGTATCACTTTGGCATTTATATGACTTTCTGATAACTTTTTGTTCCATTATTTATGCAGCGAGATGAACGAGAATCGTAATTCTGCCATTGTATTTTGTTATCTTTCACTTTTCTGGTTTTCATTGTGCGGGTTAAATAATGACTTATAGGCTTATTTATAGATTAATAGGCTCGGACATAATGCACGCGTCAATACGAAATACGTATCCTTTTTATTTTTGACTTTTATGGGGTAATTGGGAATTTGTAATGGGAAAAGGGCGGTGTACGTGTTTTATTTTAATTGTTTGTGTTTTTACTGCATTCTTTACACTTTTTTTTTACATTTGTTTACTTCTCTATGATCACAGCATCTCTTGCAATACACAGCAACATCCTGCGATCATAGATTCCACAATGCGTTCAGCGCTTTCTTGGTCAGTTACTAGGCTAGCCAGGGCCATATTGCACATATCCTGCTTCTTTTGAATGACAGTTTTGTATGCGAGGGCTCTTTCTCTGTTTGAGCCTCCTGACATCTATTTATATTCATTTACATTGCTATGCTTGCATTCACTAAACCATATGAGAATATAAATTGAAATGTTGTTGATATGTGGCCCATGTGTTTGACTTTAAGCCTGGTTCTTTAGTGCTCGCCACCTTTGTAACTTGGGAATTTTCTGTGTTTAGCCACACGCTGGACCATAATATATGCATATTATCTTATTTTTCTCTGCAGCATGAGCAATTACTATCCTGAACATTTGGCATCCTAGTCAGAGTCATACACTGTGATATTAGTTCATCTGTGTCATGATCATGCTCGACAGACCCCCAGCTTTGAGCTCTGGTCACCGGCCACGGCGTTGAGACAAAAAACATGGTTTCTGAAATAATGCCTTGCATTTGTATTTACTAGTGTGAGCTCAGTCTTCCTCCCTGCATTCTTAATTGATTCCTGGCCAACGTCCGTGGTCAGGAATCTTCCAGCACTCCACTGGTTAATCTTGCTCCTTGTTGGTTTCTGTTGATTGACAGTCCTTTGTTCCTAGCAGGTCTTCTGTTACTTCCACCCACTACCTTCATCCATTTGTCTTCCTGCAGGTATATAAGGTGTCAGGGACCGGTCAGGGACACACACACAGACACGGACAAGTGGGCCCTGACTCTGATCCCAGCCCCTGTCCCTGCCTTTTGGGGAACCCAACTCCTTAATAGGCTGGCCCCAACCGGAAGACTGATGGCTGCACTGAAATAGGTGCAACACAGACAAGACAAACAGACACAGAACAAATAAGCGAAGTCGGGCGGTCCAAGTCAGCAACAGTACGGGCGGCGCGGTACAGAGACGTGAGACAAAAAGGATAAACAGAATACAAGCCAAAGGTCAATACCGGTCGGGCGCAGCAGTACAAAATCACTAGGAAAAGAGCGTAGTCAGGAGAACAGCAGGGTCAAATACAGAAAAGGCGAAAGCAACAGGAAGGGCTAGCTATAAGCAAAAGACCTCTATAGCAGGCACAGGGGACTGGTGAAGACATTCTTAAATAGGTGAGCAGCGGACACAGAACAGAGGTGATTGGTGGAAGAAACACAAAACTAGATAGGGAAACAAGGCTGTCAATCAATGAGGAACACTGGTTAACTGAAAGAGTGCTGGAGGATTCCTGGCCACGGGCGTTGGCCAGGAATCAATTACCTACAGGGAAAGAAGGACCTTGGTGAATAAGAACACAAGGTATTATGTTAAAAACCATGGTTTACGTCGTACCGGCCGTGGCCGGCGACCAGAACCAAAAGCAGAGGGCGTGCCAGGCACAATCATGACATAAGGGTTATTAATATACCTCTTCCCCTTCCCTGCTATAGGTTTAGTTTCTACCTGTAAGCACGCCGCTCTTCTTCTTCTGTGCTGCTTCTGTTGGACTTAGCTTTGTTATTGACCACTCTTCTGCCATCTGACTTTGTACTGCGTCTCCCGCACGTTGCCGACTTGGCTTGCCTGACTCTTCCTTATTGTGTTCCTGTTTGTCTGTCTTCGTCTTGTGTTTCACGTAGTTCAGTGTAGTTCCCAGTCTTCTGGTTGGGGCCAACCTATTAAGGAGTCGGTGACCCCCAAAAGGCAGGGACAGTGGTGGGAGCGGCATCAGGGCCTCACTCTGTTGTGTCTCCTCGTGCGCCCCTGACCAGTTCCTTACAATCTGTTCATTTGTGTCCATGGTTTTGTAACGTCTTGACCATAAACATTTACTTTTGAAATTATGCAATTTGCGACACCACTTTTGTGACACCTCCTTAGCCCAGTGTTATCCCGTTGTTTGTCCCCTGAGGAGATCTTGTGATATTCTGGGAGGATCGAAACATGTTGGGACAGGAACATTAGGGATTACTAGGGTCACATAACAGGATGAGGTACGCCCCTGTTGGGACGACCACCCTGTTGTCTGTAGGTAGGGCCAATCTAGATCCCTTGTAGGGACTACTAGGACGAGTGTCTTTGTCTCCCCTAAACGTTCCCCTCTGCTGGTCTGGACAAGGTTTTTGTCTTTTTTCTATTGTGATGTAAAATATCTGGGTCTTAAAATTTTACTCTCTGACTATTCCCTTTTGCAATACAAGTTTTGTTGTCAGGGATCCTTCTCCGCTATACTAATGCATCTCAAAAAATTAGAATATCATTGAAAATTAAAGGAGTTCTCCAGGATGATCTTTTTATTGGTTATAGGGCTCACAAATGTATTATATTAAACTTTGTAATTCAAACTATAACGAGTCTATACAATATATGGGTTTCGCTATTTGACTTAAATTATTGATATTAATTATCTTTTCAGTGGTATTAGAATTTTTTGAGATGCCCTAGTGGATCTGCTGTTATATTTGTACCTGTGATATTCCATCAATATTAGACAGGTGCGGGTCACAATCCTGGGACTTGCACATACAGTATCTCCAGAATGAGTTCCAAAAAAACCCCTGTTCTGAGTGGATAAGTGACTGCACAAGCGCGGACACTCTCCATTCATTTCAATGAGAATTCTGAGTACAGGGGTTCGGTTGCATTTGGCTGTACTTGGAACTCTCTTTGCAATGAATGGAGAGGGGCTATGCTTGCACAGTCACTTCTCTATTCAGAATTTGGGTATGAGGGGCACACTCTGGAGATAGTTGTGTGTCCCAGAGGTGGGACCTACACTTATATGACATTGACGGCATATTCTCGTGTTATATCGTCAATGTCTATGATGGCAAAAAATACCCGTTAAAATGTTCCAATCACCCAAAAATGTCATCCTTAGGTTTCCTGGGAATGTGTGCTTTCTGTTATTTACCAGATGTAATTGTGTTTATGGATATGTAATGAGCGTGGATTAGTTCTGAATAAGAATTTACAGCTTGTGCATAATAGTCCACATACCTGGCTGTCTTCTAAGGGACGGGACTAATCATATTGTCAGCAACAACATCAATCAAGTTAATTATAGGTCCCTGTGAATGTCAAGTGCAGCCATGTTTATTTACGACGGTCATAGTAAGCCTCAGTCTCACTGCCACTGTCAGATGTAATGGGCTGGCCTGCAGCAAAAACCTGAGCCCTTAGTGTCCTGCACGGTCAGTATTGCAGGGGTTGTGGAGCTACAAAATATGTTGGCAATGAAGGCCCGGGATAGTGAAAAAAAATCTACTCCTCTATTGTTATTATGTTAGGTCATACAGCTACATACCTCCCAACTTTTAGATCTTGCAAAGAGGGACACATCAGGCCACACCTCCAACCACACCCACACATGTGACATCACACAAAGGCACGCCTCTAACCACGCCCAAATACGTACATGTCAACTTTTTAGATTGCCAAAAAGGGAGACATTTTCAGGATTGCATTGTATCCAATGATGAAATATTAAGTAACTTGTTATGTAATATACAGCTAGGAAGCAATCAGATACTTTTCAAAGCAAGAAAGTCAGATTATTGATGAAAATCTATTTCCCAAATGAAAAAGAGGGACATTTATAGAACTAAGAGGGACAGAGGGACAAGGATTAAAAATAGGGACTGTCCCTCCAAAATAGGGACAGTTAGGAGGTATGCAGCTACCTCACACGACCCCTGCTTGTAGAGCTGAGTCCAGAAGAAAATCCACAGTACACCTTTAGATCTTTTAAGGTGTTCATTAGAGCATTAAACACAGAAGAAAATGTAGTTACTCTCCAAACGAGATAATGGTAGGACGATATTTTAGAGAGATATTCCCATGATCAGTCGTTTCGGCCTATCAGGCCTTTATCACTAAAGGGGTTGTCTCACTACATTGATTCGTCCTGTTTTCTTGGTTTCATTTTCAATTCATGGGCGTGTTTACTGGCTTCCACTAGTCTGCAGTATAAGACAGGTCTGTAGCTATAGCAACCAGTGCTGGCAGCCTATCATGAAAGATTAAACAGGTCTGTAGCTATAGCAACCAGTGCTGGCAGCCTATTATGAGAGATTGAACAGGTCTGTAGCTATAGTGACCTGAGGAGCTGATGCAGCCCATACAAGAGGGGATATCTAAGAATAGGGAGGACACTGTTAATGGACACATATTGCAAAGTGACTTGTTTTTGCAAGATTTTTAACATAAAAAGCAGCAATCCCTGTAGTGAGACAACCCCTTTAAGGATCTAGATCTGGGAGGTGATGCACGTGGAGCCGGAGAGTGTGCCGTGGATTTTCTTCTTATTCTAGACTGGGCCATAGACTTTTTTGTCACTGAGCACCCAACTTCTTACAGGAGTGTGGCACCATTATATGTTGTTTATGAGTCCAGAAGAAGTTGCAGCGGACATCTAGAGCTATCATTTAGTCACAGAGTCACTCAGACGAAAGTCTCCAGTGGCATCATGACCATCTCAAAAAATCCAGCCACAAATAGCTTGAGGAGTTTTGATAGCCCATGGCCTCCCCTGTTGAAGGCTGCAAGGTTGTGTTAATGACATCTATGCACATTCATTATTGCGCCTGTTGGGGGCTTCTATATCTGTCAATAATCAGCCATAAATGCTGCTTAAGCTAAGCTTCACCCTAATCATTTTTCGCATAGTAACTACCATGGGGTAAATATGGTATTACAAAGGTACCATTTGCTATAGATGGTCACATTAAAGGGGTTGTCTCACCATGCTGTTTTACAGAGCCACAGCCAGCTTTAGACTCGCTCTTCCAGATCAGGCTGGTGAGTAGATAAAGGGCGACATGTATGATTTTTGCCGCCCAGTCACCATTTTTTTGCGTGCATTAGTAGTGTAGAATGCACCTGAATCTATGAACCTGTTCTACTGCAGTTCATAGATTTAGCACTTATCTACAAGATTAGCTACAAAACGACACGTCTGGCTCAGGTATACCACTTATAAAGTGGTCTACCTGTTCCAGCAATAATGCGCCTGGATTTGCCGTACTGAAGCTATAAATGTGTAGCTCCGTATGGTTATAGTGCGCCCCACTGACACTAATAATGAACCCTTATCGAAGACCCCGCCCCAAGAAGGGCGACCCCGCAAATCTCCTCCAGCAATCCCTATAAATGCCCTTCTCCTACCTTTCGTAACCACAGGAGATAGGGGTGTATCTCCCCAAAACGGACAATTAGCGGATTAATGGCAGTGTTAAGCAATAATATCAAAATAGAAACACAGCGCCAAAGAAACTGGGCGCAAAGGAAAAAACCCCAAACGTGTTTCGTCCCAGTTTCAGGGACTCCTCAGTGGGTTATAGAAAAATGTTTCCATGCATAACATATAGTGTTTCATAATATATAATAGGGCATAATACAAATGAGCCCATACAGCCAGTTACTTACACTAAACACTTAAGTTCATAGTATAAATACCTGAACTACCAGTCTGATGCCTTTGGAGGTAATGTGATGGTAAAATACCAGTAGGAGTTGGTGTATCTCCAAGTGGTGGGAGTGTCAGAGTCGTAATGGTGTCAAATGTCCCACCTAGGAATAGGCAGGACACTGTTAATGGACATATATTGCAAAGTGACTTGTTTTTGCCAGATCTTTAACATAAAAAGCAGCAATCCCTGTAGTGAGACAACCCCTTTAAGGGTAAGCTCCCACGGCGGGGATTCTGGGCGCAGATTCCGAGTTCAGAACCTGCATCCAATCCAACTATAAAGTGATTTACACTATACCCTATGTTTAGATGAAGCTGGTTCTACGTGTTATCGGTGCGCAATGTCTGTGCCTGAGGCGTTTTATGTGCTGATAATAATCAAGGAAAGGGGGCAGAAATCTACCTCTAGCAGTCCGGGTCTTTTCCTCGCTGAATTTGCGCACTGGTAAGCATGGAAGTTTTAACGAGGAAACAGCGATTTGTCAGAATGAGCACCAAAAAATGCCATCGTGTGAACCTACATTAGGGGTTTAAACTTGTCATTAACTTAGGTAAACAAGTTTTTGTGCTAGAGATAAGACTCAGCAGGGAGAGACTCACCATGGTCGGACGACAGCTTGTGGAGTCATCAAATAAGAGTGAACAGGGAGAGGTGGTCCTTAACCTTCAGAAACTTGTATACATGAGCAGTAGATAAAATCTTCTTTATCTCTTGTTTAAAGCAAAATGGTAACAGCAATGTATATGGTAATAGTCTTCATTTTCCTTTGCCTATATGTTAAAAGCTAATCATTGTGGTGTAAAAACCCATTTAAGCCTGCTCTTTGCTGAGGCTTTCTGATGGTTAAGAGGGTCTCCAAGCAGGGAAGCAACACTCTATGATTATGGTTAGATTAAAATAAGGGCACTTTGACAAGGATTGTCCAAAAGGGAGATGAGAGGCAACCAAGTGTCACATCCAACCATGTGTAACCGTTTACCTCAGTGTGGTCTGTGTGTTACCTGACCTGGCTGATGCACAGCGCTCTCCTTGACGTCTCCAGCATCGTTGGCGACCATCATTTCTACTCAGAGTAAATCAACTTTCATCGCTGAACAGCACTGAGGAGCACTGCTCCCTCGTCCAGTGTAGATGCTCCCTGGTCCATGCGAGACTATGATGATACCTGTGCCTGGTGGAGTGGTCAGGACATCTAGCACACAGAACACGCTGATATAAGCAGATATGAATGGTCTGATGTGACACTTGGTCGCCTCTCAACTCCCTGGTGCCTGGAGCTGTGCGCCATTCACCATCTGGTTCCGCAGGGCATTGGTTACAATGAACGCTCATCAGTGTGTGATGTAGCCAAAGGACGTCAACTTCTTTGCCTTTCTGTGACTCTTCCAGTCTCTCTGTATCTCTGATACAATGTGTTGATGACACTCTGTGACACTCTAAGCTCTGTGGCCACTTCCGTCTGAGAGCATCCTGCTTGAAGCCTCACAATGGCGAGGTGCTGCTGATCAATTGTAAGGTATTGCCTTGATCTCATGATGTCACAATGTGAACAGATGATGAGGAGGAATGTTTAAATCCCAATTCAAATTGATCCCCTAAATTTATTGGGCGATTCAGGGATCAAACACCTGTTGGGAATTTTGTCATTTAACCCCTTATTAGAGATCAGCAAGGTGTGCAAAGAGTATTAAAACATTGAACAGTTGGGCATGTGCATTTAAAGGGAAGAGATGGTCTGATTTAGTTCATTTAAAAAAAATTTAAAAAATTTTAAGTTCATCACGACAAGTTTACCAAAAGCTAAATACTCTAACTTTTGTGAGTAGTATATTTAGTATCACCTGAGTCTTTCTGACCTGAAGAATACAGATAATACATCATTAATACCAAAGAATGAACGTTTTTCACATTTCACTTAGAATTTTTTTTTCAGTTTCCCAGATAGATAGACAGACAGACAGATAGAGAGAGACAGAGAGATATGAGATAGATAAAGAGAGAGAGAGACAGATAGATATGAGATAGATAGATATATATAGAGACAAATAGATATGAGTAAAGATAAAGAAGATAAAAGAAGATAGATATGAGAGAGATAGATATAGATAGATAGATTAAAAGAGAGAGATAGATAGAATAGATATCGAGAAAGAAAAGAAACAGATAAGATAATGTAGATAGATAGATAATAATAATAGATGAAGATAGATATAGAGATAGATAGATAGTAGATAATGATAGATATAGAGAAGAAAGAGATAGAATAGATATAGAGATAGAAAAACATAGAAGAAGAAGATAGATAGACAGAGATAGACTAGAAAAGATAGAAGATAGACAGATAGATAATGAGATAGATAGATAGATAGATAGATAGATAAAAGATAGATGATGATAGATAAGATAATAAAATATGAGCAGAGATAGAATGATACTTAAAATGTCCTTGTTAGAGATCGCCCCCAAAATAAAACAGGCGGGACCAGACAGGGACGTAGAAATAGATAGATATTTAAAGCTAACATACAAAGAAAATGTTTTTAGGGTACGTACAGGGGCCGGAATTTGGTGAATTAAAAATCAGCCTTCATGGCAACAAAGCTTTCGCCACAGGAGACCCCATAACAGAATTCCGCTTACAAAAATCCCCTTAGTTTTTCTGTCATTAGCGACTGTTTTTTAAAATAAACTACACTATAAAAGTTGCTTTCACACAGAGGTATTTTTGGTTGCATTTTTTTTTAATAGTTGTTTTGTTTCGTTTTATTTGCATGATAAGGAGAAAAAGTTAATGCTGTAGTATTTACAAAAAAAAATGTATCAAAAATGCACCAAAACCGCTCCCTGTGAAAGCCCCCTACACACAAGCAAGAAAGAAACAGTGGTGCAGAGAAACCCCTCATCACAGAGTCAGGTCTGCACTTTACAATCCGGGACAAGCCCGCACTGACACTACATAAGCACCAGCATAACCTACAACCCCACCAATCACATCGCCAGTAGTCAGGTCACCATCACATGAATACAGCACTGATTCAACCAGAAGTAAAATTACCCCTGACAGCAGGGACTCACAGGAGACGTCACCCTGATGGGAGTTGTTCTTTCTCCTTTCTTCTGCATCTGGCCCAAACCTCCATGAAGTCTTCCCTGATGAGTTGTTCCCTTCCATTTCTATCTCCGTCCGGTACAGCATGTAATGTCTTCTTCTCCCGTTCACTAATCGTCCCTGTAGAATTTATCACAAATACATCTTAGACTCCTCCCTTTTCCAGCACTTTTCTATCAATTTCCCAAAACAGCGTATGTTAGACCCTAAAAATTAGAAATTAAAAAATGTCAGATAAGTGGCATGTAAATAGGTAGACCCCCATTAGGCAGGCAGGGCCAGTATATAGGCAGGGCCAGTATATAGGCAGGCAGGGCCAGTATGTAGGTAGGCAGGGCCAGTATGTAGGTCGGCAGGGCCCCTTATAGGCAGGCAGGGCCAGTATATAGGCAGGCAGGGTCAGTATAAAGGCAGGCAGGGACAGTATACAGGCAGGCAGGGACAGTATACAGACAGGCAGGGTCAGTATATAGGCAGGAAGGGCCACTTATAGGTAGGCAGGGCCACTTATAGGCAGGCAGGGCCAGTATATAGGCAGGCAGAGCCAGTATATAGGCAGGCAGGGGCGGTATATGGGCAGGCAGGGCAACTTATAGGCAGCCAGGGGCAGTATATAGGTAGGCAGGGCAGTGTATAGGTAGGCAGGGCAGTATATAGGTAGGCAGGGGCAGTATATAGGTAGGCAGGGCAGTGTATAGGTAGGCAGGGCAGTGTATAGGCAGCCAGGGGCAGTATATAGGTAGGCAGGGCAGTGTATAGGTAGGCAGGGCAGTGTATAGGCAGCCAGGGGCAGTATATAGGCAGGCAGGGCAGTATATAGGTAGGCAGGGCAGTGTATAGGTAGGCAGGGCAGTGTATAGGCAGCCAGGGGCAGTATATAGGCAGGCAGGGCAGTGTATAGGTAGGCAGGGCTACTTATAGGCAGGCAGGGACAGTAAGTAGTTTTAAAAAAATAATACTCACCCGCTGTCCCCTCCTCCTCACCTGCTCCGGAGCGGCCACCGGCCTCCTGGTACAGGTCGTGGAACAGGTGCGCAATGACGCCTCCTTTGAGCTGCGCGGCCTCCTGGAAGCGGAACGGCGGGAATCAGATATCCCGGCTGTTCTGCCTCGGCCGCTGCTTGCGCCGCACGGTGCGGCTGCGGCAGTGATGGCTGCATGGCTGGGTCTGTGTCCCGGCCATGCAGCCGTGTGGCGAGGGGGGCCTTTCGGCCGCCTGGCACAGGGGTCCGGTCGCAGATGCGACCATTGTGGCCCCTGTACGTGCGCCACATACCGGCGCCGGCACACGGGGCCCGCCGGGGGGGAACACCCTATGGGCAGACCGGGCCTGGATAGATAGATAGATATGAGATAGATAGATAGATAGATAGATATAGAGAGACAGATAAATAGATTTAGATAGATATACACAGATAGATAGATAGATAGATAGATAGATAGATATGAGATAGATAGATAGATATGAGATAGATATAGAGAGATAGATAAAAAATATAGAAAAACGGAAGCACCACCAAATATAAATACTATATAACTGGGTGCAAGCAGAAAAAAAGACCCCCGTCTAAAAGTCCAATGATCAAAAATCAGGAAAGACTGCTGCACTCCCAAAATGTAATGAAAAAAAATCAGCGCTTTATTACATGCCTACAGACGACGTTTCGGCTCACACATGAGCTTTTTTGCTCATTTACCAAAATGTCTGGGAGTTAAGCGCATTTGTTTTCTACATTTTGAGAGATAGATAGATAGATAGATAGATAGATAGATAGATGATAGATAGATAGATAGATAGATAGATAGATAGATAGATAGGAGATAGATGGATAGATAGATAGATAAATAGATAGATAAATATAGACAGATAGATAGAAAGATAGATAGATATTGAGGGACAGATAGATAGATAGATATAGATAGATAAATATGACAAATAGATAAAAAGATACATATCAGGGGTAGATAGATGGATAGATAGATAGATATGAGATATATAGAGAGAGATAGATATAGATAGATAGATAGATAGATAGATAGATAGATGGATAGAGACATACAGATAGATAGATATGAGATAGATGGATAGATAGATAGATATATACAAATAGATAGATATAGATAGACATAGACAGATGGGATGTGCTCTTGCTTTAAAAAGGGAGCGTGGCTTTATGACAAGGAGCGGGGTTCAGCATGCACAGCCGAGCGCCAAAAAAGTGCCAAAATTTTGGCACGGTTAGTGGTGTAAAGGTAAAGGTAAAGGGGGGACACTCGACAGTCTCATCCATGCCGCTCTATCCCAACACAAGGGGTCATAGGGGGCGCATGTAAGGGGGCTGTATAAGCCAAGCTCACTGCTAGAGAGAGGCGGATTGCAGGAACCCGCCTCCCTCCCCTTTTCTGGGGGGTTTTTTGTTGGAGACGCGTTGTTGGTTGGGGGGGTGGTGGGCTTGTAGTCCCGTGGATGGGGGGGGGGGTGCTTGGCGTTTTTGTGTTAGTTTAGGCTTAGCTTGGTTTCCAATTTGCAAGTGCCATGGTATGGCGGCTTTTGGGGTTACAGGGAGCTTTGGGAACAGTCTGGTAATTTCCTAGGTCTTTTCCGAAAGTATATTGCAAAGAAGCCACAGCCAGCCCCGGTTTGCATTGAGCTCCAAGGACTCAGCCCAATGATGGTTATGGTGGATGAGGTATTGTGGGGATTAGTCATCAGTAGTTTACTGTGATTATTTGTATTTGTCTGTATTGTCTATAAAACGCTGTGTGCCAAATTACTCAATCCAGTATCGGTGTTTTTTAGGGGATCTGTGGGATTGGAGGGTTTAGCAAAAAAGCAGAGGATTGGCGCTGCTAGGGTCAAATAAGGGTAAAAGTTACACTAGACGTTCTTCCCTTTTCCAGATTTATCAACACAAGATCAAAGTGGCCATTTTTAAGACTGTCTGTCAAAATTTACATGTCTAAGAGAGAGGCCGGATTGATAAACAGGCTCCTCAGTCTGGTTTTCCTGTTGGTGGTTGTTGGTTCGGAGGGGTGTAGTGGGCTTGAGTCGGGGGAGGGGGGGGGGGGTGCTGCCTTCTCCTTGTAGTTGAGGCTTTTGCTTTTGTTACAATTTGCAAGATGACCACTGGATGGCGCTTTTGCTTTACATAATGACTTTGGAGTCAACAGTCTCGGTATTTTCCAAATCTTTTCTTCAAAATATCCATTGCAGAGCCACAGCCAGCCTGTACTCATGCCTACTGCAGGAATCCTAATATTTCAGAGTCATTAGTGCATTAGTCATGCCATTTACTTGTTATAATTCTGTATGAACTTGCCTGTATTGTAGCTAGTAAAATCACTGTATAATGAAACATTCTGCTACAATCCAATATACTTTATGTTGCAATGTTTCACCATTTTCAAAATCTTTTCTTGCTGTCAGTGAATGAAAACATTGAGCCTCATTAAGCAAAACTGTCTTATGTTGTTTTCACACAGTGCGCTTTTTTTTTTTTTTTTGCATAAATGCACAACAATAATTGCTGTGCATTTCTGCAAAACAAATGCACCAACAAACGCACTGTGTGAAAAGACCCTAAGGCCCCCTTTCAATAGTGTTTTCGCTCCAAATCATTCATAGTATCCATCGGAGTACCATAAAAATCTATCCTGGCAGACACCGTGGCAGGACAGCGATGGGGCTATAGGCTATGCCTACACGGTTTATGTTAAAATGCCTTCCAAAATCTGACAGCGGGAGATACAGCATGTTTTAAAATCCGCTGGAATCTGGCAGATTTTACAACCAACCGGAAAAAATCTGTGTTGTGCCTATGGTGCAGCCTACAGTCAGATTTTCTATTGCGGTCTATTGGGCACTGATTACAGTTGGATTTTCAGCAGATTATAAATACTGAATCCACCGAAAATCCAACCAAAAATCAGTGCTGTGTAGACATAGCCTAAGGGTGTATTCACACGGCTGATTTGGACACTTAATCTTCAGTTTGTAAGCGTGGATCTGCCTCCAAAACCATATAAAAAAAGTGCCTCACTTTTGGACAAGGTTTTGGATGAGGGTTTTGAAGCTCTCCATTGATTCCTTTGGACATTTTACTCGTGGAAGATGCCACAAGAATTGATGTCACTTATTTTTCAGCGCTGGAAAAAAGCACGTAAAAATCGTGTCTTATTAAAGGGGTTGTCTCACTACATTGATTCATCTCACCTCAGTCCTGTTTTCTTGGTTTCACTTTAAATTCAGGGGCGTGTTTACTGGCTTCCACTAGGCTGCAGTAGAAGCCAGGTCTGTAGCTATAGCAACCAGTGCTGGCAGCCTATCATGAGAGATTGAATAGGTCTGTAGCTATAGTGACCTGAGGAGCTGATGCAGCCCATACAAGAGGGGATATCTAGGAATAGGTAGGACACTGCTACTGGACATATATTGCAAAATGACTTGTTTTTGCAAGATCTTTAACATAAAAAGCAATCCTTGTAGTGAGACAACCCCTTTAACTATAAATACAGATTTACATATGAATCAATAAAAATGAACTTGGGACGTTTTTAGTAGTTTTTGACGCTGTTTTGGTGGTGGAATCCGGGCAAAAACAGCGCTGAAAACAGCGTCCAAATCACCCATGTGAACAGACCTTTTGGGTATGTTCATATGATTTCTAGCCAGATGAAAACTGATAGAGTAGTTCGTACGACACATATTTTCATTGCGCATCTTTCAAAACCGCCGTGTGGTCAAAAAAACTTTGAACACGCTCATTCTTTGGTCGTATTCAATTTACTATTGATGTCCATGAGATTACTAAAATTCTTATAGAATAAGCGACCAAAACGTTGTACATGTATTGTGTGTAGATTGTAATGTGGATCCACATCCAAAACCAATAGGCATGAATTGCACTCTGACTGCAAACTGCCTGTAAAACCAAACGCCTCTAAATCCACTTGCAATAAGCCTATACTTTAGTATAAAAATACCATTAAAGATGCACCAGACGACACGAATTTTAACAGCAGAATCCTTGTGGATTCCATACTTAAAGGGGTTGTGTCGCTACAAAGATTAGCTTTCAACATGTAGGGAACATTAAATTAAGACGTTTTCAAATACATTGCGTTATTCATCTTTTTGTTGAGGAGCTACAAGTGATTTTATCACCTTCTGAGGGCTCTCTGGTTTCCCAAGTGAACGACCTGTGTACTTCTCCCCCTCTGCTGTTTGTATTTGATAGCATGGAGTGAGGTCATCACACAGTACAGAACTCCGGACAGTGAGAGCTTGTTTGCTATCTGATCTTTCAGACAAAAGCCAGTAATTACTACTGTTTACTTTAACTCAAAAGCTTCTCTGGACCTCACAGCATGAGATTTATCTAATTAGCAGAAGTCTGAATACACAGAGCTCATATGCTAATTACAGACAGCTTGACCAGGAAGTAAAAAAGCAAAGCAGCATGATTTCATTCATGCATCCTATGAAACTTTGAGATGAGACAACCCCTTTAAATTTTACGTGTGAACGTATCCCCAGTGTATGTTTTCATGGTTGACCTGGATGCTAATTCTGCTGCGTAGTCAAAGCTGAATCTTTGTTGGAATCAGCAGCTAAATCTGACTGCAATCCCCGTCCCCTTTTTTTAAATGGAAAATCAGCATGGCAGTGCAGACAATGCTGATTTTCCCAGGTGCTGAAAAAAATCAGTGCCGCAAGAAATAAGAAGTGATATGTCAATTCTTGAGACAGATTTAGTGCTGAATTTCAACACTGAATCCTCAAGGTTGAAATCTTCCTCTAAATCAGGGCCGGGATGATAGGTCGGCAGAGGTATGTGACTGCCTAGGGCGCCTCTTTATGACCATCAGAAATGGGGCACAAGGATGTATGGATTGGGGTCATAAGCTGAGCCCACTCCATACACAGCGAGTATCGGCTGTTAATTGTAACATGTAAAAATGAATCCTCAAAAACAATTTTTCCCCAATTCACCTATTTAAAGAGGGCGCCACCATCACCATGGGCCAGGTCAGGGCCAGGCATTTGAATTCTACGTGGTGGTGGGCGCCATTTGACCTGTTAGTCTGGGGCACCAAAATGCCTTGTCTCACATCTGCTCTAAATTCAGCATCAAATCCAGGACACCAATTAAAAATCCACATCTAAAATTCAGACTGAATCAGTGTGGACTTTAGCCGCAGATTTCACCCTGGCTCAGCAAGGACATTTTCAGCATCTAAATATAACCTTACTGTTAGACAGTTTTGAAAAATGAGGCCCAATGTGGTTTAGGGCCTAAAATCTGTCCTGCTAAGACACACACGATAGGTTATTTACAATATAGGGATATAGAGTTCTCTGATTTACCTCCCTCCATTGCTTGACAGACGTGTCTTTATTCAATCTTATTATGTCCAGCCTGTACAACCTATGGTCTGCAGGCCACTCATAGCCCGCCAAATGATTTCTGTACGCGCCGGGGAAGACGGCAGGTAGTCATAGCTCTCAATGAGTGCTATGATTTACCGTATTTACGGGCCATACTTCAGGTGTATTGCAGCACAATATGGCAGAAGTACACCCTGCAAATATGCCGTTAACTCCCCTTACCTTTAAAATTTTGGGAATATTGCTAACTCTATATACAGACAAAAGCAGTTAGGAGGCTAGAAGCTGAGGGCCCACTCAGGTCCAAAACCTAGGGGCGACATGTGGGACTTTTTTGGTGCACTTATTTTGCGGCATTAGTGCGTAAATGCTCTGAATCTATGAACCTTTTCTACTGGGGGTCTAGTTTAGCGCTTTCTAGCGACAAAGCGACACTTCAGCTCAGGAAAACCCAAAATATAAAGTGCCCCAAACCTGTTCCAGCATAATGTACCTGGATTTCCGTACTGAAGCTATAATTTGACTACGTAGGTTGATGCCCCACCCCTCCAGCACGCCCCCAATCTAAAGCGCATTACAAAGACCCGCGGCCTTTAAGTGCCTGGGTATTGGAGGCCCAAATATGGGGGTCTAACGACCCAAAGAGGGGAAACATTATTTTAGGACCCACCTGCATTTTGAGGCCCCCCTTAAAGCGGGGTGGGCTTAAGCAGTTTGATAAAAAAATTAACTAAGAAACTCAAAAAATTTTCATGTATCCAAATCGCAGAAATGCTTTTTAAAAAAAATTTTCCTATGCCCCTTTAAGTTTTTTTTTGTTTAGTGGCGCTGTTATTGGATTGTTTTTTTATGTTACTCCACACCAAAGGGTTGCACCTAGCTATTTTTTAAAAATTTTTTTTTGGGATGTGAAAAACCATATATTGTTTCTAGCTTGTTTTCTGCCTCCTTGGTTTTCTGCACCCACCCACCTTCAAAAAATTTTTTTTAAATCATGCAGTGATTAGAAGCGGGTGCCTTCACTCCCGCGGGTTGAGGTCTGAAAGGCCCCCAAGAGAGGAAACCCCCTAGTTTAGGACCCACCTGCATTTGGGGTCCGGTTGAAGTTTCTGAGGGTGGCTAAGATTTTTGATAAAAAAATGTGAACTAAGAACCTCAAACATTTTTAATGTATCCCAGAAGCAGAAGCAGAAATACTTTTTCAAATTTTCCTATTTCCTCTTTGATAGTTTCTTTAGTTGATAGTGTGCTACTGATACTGGAAAGGTATTATTTGCGCCCACACCAGTGTGCACCTATGCTCATTTTCTTCCAAAAATTTTTAGGATGGGCAAAACCAAATTGTTTCTCTTTATATTGGAGGGGTGTCCCTGGGGGGGGGGGGGGGGGGGGGGACAAATACAGCGAACGGGGCTAGTCTTCCATTTGTTTTTGCTGTGGGGCCCCATGGATTCTAGTTACGCCCCTGCTAGGGAGTGTGCATTTCTGATTGCTATCAAGGTATTCAAGAGTAGACATTTTACGTTTTAACCTTTTTCACTCCGGGGACTGAAAGGGTTTAAAATTTACAAGTTAGATCCGGTCCTTTGTACAGAAAGGGAAAATTTTGGGGTGAACACTTTTCACCCCTCTCAGGCGAGGGAAACCCCGAAAGTATTTGTTCAGCATGGGGTTCTCCCTGGGTGCCGGTAGGTGCGTATTTTTGTTTTTTTAAACCTTTGCCCCAGAGAACACATCTGTACTGCAACCCTTGTCTTTTGGATAAAGGGCAGAGTTAATACAAGGCCCAAAGGTTACAAAATCACCTTTCCCTTTCCCGTGCTGACAGAAGTGACCGCAACGTGACAGCAGAAGGTAATAGCTGCTATGTTTATAGAGTCCTATAAACAGTGGTGACTACATGAGGAATCACCTTGAGAACATCACGTCTGAATGCCACAGTTACATCCCTCAGGATTTAAACCCAGCACTAGCATACTGGTGCCCCCACCGAAGATGCAGTGCTAATAGGGGATGGGACCATTTGATTCAGAATTGTAAGTCCAAATAGTTATTTGCTGTGCCCAAATGATACTACTAGATAATGCTCAAAAAATAAACGATAACCCAAAAAATGGGCAATGTGCCTTAAAATACTTTCCCCTATAGTTTCCTCATAATACCACCAAACAATGCACAAGATAATACCACCACAAAACCCAAATAATGTAGCTATGTGGTGCCTTAATAATACTGCTGTACAGTGTCCTCATAATACCACCAAATAATGCACAAGATAATACCACCACAAAACCCAAATAATGGAGCTATATAGTGCCTTAATAATACTGCCGTATAGTGTCCTCATAATACCACCAAACAATGCACAAGATAATACCACCACAAAACCCAAATAATGTAGCTATGTGGTGCCTTAATAATACTGCCGTACAGTGTCCTCATTATACCACCAAACAATACACAAAATAATACCATTACAAAACCCAAATAATGTAGCTATGCGGTGCCTTTATAATACTGCCGTACAGTGTCCTCATAATACCACCAAACAATGCACAAAATAATACCATCACAAAACCCAAATAATGTAGCTATGTGGTGCCTTAAAGGGTTTTGCTACAAAGCAAAATTCCTTTTCTACAAGCCAGCCTCAGAGCACTTCTACTCATTGCTTTTTATGGCAGTTCCAGATATAGCTGAGTGAGTGTGCTCGGCTATACCCAGAACCACATGAGAGAGTTTATGAATGGAGGAGAGCTGTGCATGCGTGGCCACCACACCATTCACTGAGGCTGGCTCATAGGTTGCTCCGAGATGGCCTCAGAAAGGGATTTTGCTTTGTGGCAGAATTCCTTTAGTAATCTTGCCATGTAGTGCCCTTACAATACCCCCATGTAATACACCAAATAACACCACCACAATACCTAAATAATGGAGCTATATAATGCCTTAATAATACTGACATATAGGGCCTTATGAACGAAAACTGTCTATGTCTAAGACTTACTTTATTGCCCATAGCAATCAATCAGAGTTCCCCTTTTATTCCATATTGTGCTCTGAAAGAATGAAAGCGGAGCTCGGATTTGTTGCTATGGATAACAAAGAAAGTCATAGACCTAGAGAGTTTTCATGCATGTCTCCTATAGTGTCATAATAATAACACTATACAATGTACAAAATAATACAAACACAATACCCAAATAATTTAGTTAAATAGCGCTTTAATAATACCATGCAATGCAAAAAATATTACTACCACAATATCAAAATAATGGAGCTCTATTGTACTGCCGTATAATGTCCTAATAATACCACAATACAATGCACAAAACAGTACCCAAATAATGGAGCTATATAATGCTTTAATAATACTGCCAAATAGTGGCCTAAAATATCACCATACAATGCATCAAATAATACGACCACAGAGCGCAAATAATGGCGCTATATAATACCTTAATAATACTGACATGTAGGGTGACATGTATAAATAGGGCTGCACCAGTTTTCTAGCGTGTTTTGAGCCAAAAAAAACTGTTGTAGCCCTGTTCAATAGATGAACTGTATCATGAACAGTTGTATGCCAAAACTTGGTGCATTACGCGCCAAACAGGGCACTTTTGTATATGACACAAGAGAGGCGGCAAAGCTGTGCTCTGCTATTGTCACGATTGCGTCGGGCAGACCCTCTGCATCTGACCCTGGGTGCCGGCCATGGCTTCGGCTATGATACTTTCCCCAAGTGTGAACACTGTCTGCTAAGTCTTGTATGCTTCATTGATTCCTGGCCAACGCCCGTGGCCAGGAATCTTCCTGCACTATTTGGGTTAACTGATTCTTTTGGTTTCTGTACTGCGCTGCCCGTTTGTTCTCCTGTTTGTTCCGTGTTTGTTCGTCTACGTCTGGTGTCCCACTTGGCTCAGAGTAGATCCCAGTCTTCTGGTTGGGACCGACCTATTAAAGAGTCGGGTACCCCAAAAGGCAGGGACAGAGGTTGGGACCAGCGTCAGGACCTCACTCTGTGCGTGTTTCCGTGTGCGTCCCTGACAGTCCCTAACAGCTATGCTATGCAAGGCATCCCACATGCCACATTTATGAACTAATCGATTTAGAACTGGTGTGTTGGTTCCAAGTTTCTATACATGTAGTCAATATTTTTCTTATGACACCACCATAAAATGAACAAAAAAATAACCCTGTAATGCGCAGCTATATAGTGCTGTAGCAGTATTACTATATAGTCCCCTAATAATACCACCATACAGTGCACAAAATAATACGAACATAGGGCCACATGTATGAAACTGTTTACAATGGGCAAAAGAGTGAGTTTTAGACCTAAACAGGTTCATACATTTGGCCCATAATATCCACATCATGGAGCTAGATAGTGCCTTAATAATAGTGATTTATAGTGCCCTAATAAAACCACCATGCAAGGTACAAAATAATACCATCACAATACCCATATAGCGGAGCTCTACTGTGCTTTAATAATACTGCCATGTAGGGAGACATGTATGGAACAAGGAGCATCGAAGTGCATTTTCGTATCCATCTTTCAGTGTCAAATGCGCCTGAATGGATGAAAGTTGTTTTTCTGTGATTATAAATGTTGTCTAAAGTTCATCGCCCCTCGTCTCTGTGTTTGGTGTATTATGGAATTTAGGTGCATTAGTAATGCCCCAAACATGTATAAAGGCTATAGATAGGCTGGAAATAAAAGTCCTTAGAATAGCATGTCAGGGAATAGAAACTATGGGACTGATCTTGCTTGGAGGACCATAGATCTATAATCTATGCATGGGGGTATTGTAAGGGCACTACATGGCAAAATTAGGAGTTCGCCACAAAGCAAAATCCCTTTCTGAGGCCATCTCGGAGCAACCTATGAGCCAGCCTCAGTGAATGGTGAGGTGCTGAGGTGTCTTAACAGCCTTATGGGCCCCCGGGCATAACACTGCAGTGGGCCCTGCCCAAATACATGCAATGACCCTAGGTCATGCCTCTAGCCACACCCAAGCACACTCATATTTTCACGCCACTTCTGTCTGTAGACCAGCAGCTTACAAGACTAATTGGCAGGGCAGGGAGCCTTTGACTCCCTTCTCCACCATGGTTTTTAACTGGTTGCACGTCCTTAAAACACACAAACAGTTAAATTAGCAAAGCCAACCAAGAAATTCAGGGTACGTTTCTTGTATTCCTGTGAGATACATAGACCACTTGGGGCCCCTATACTTGTGGGGCCCCCGGGCAACTGCCTAGTGTGCCCAATGGAAAAGATGGCCCTGGTGAGGTGGCCACGCATGCACAGCTCTCCTCCATTCATAAACTCTCTCATGTGGTTCTGGCTATAGCTGAGCACACTCACTCCACTATATCTGGAACTGCCATAAAAAGCAAAGAGTAGAAGTGCTCTGCGGCTGGCTTGTAGGAAAGGAATTTTCCTTTGTAGAAAAACCCTTTAAGGCACCACCTAACTACAATACCTGTGCTGTGCCGGCTCTTGCTATATGTAGAATAAAGGGTGAGAACAGCAAAAATACATTTCAAATTTAATGTAGTAAAAATTCAAAATTCAAAAATCTGAACAACATCATCAGTGAGTTATTTAATGTAAAACTAGTTTTAGATTCTACTAAATTTAAATAAATTTTATGGGAGATATTTTTATATTTTGGGGAAATTATATATTTTTATATTAATTTTATATGACAAAATGTTTTATTAAATTTAAATAATTAGATTTTATATAATTTGATAATTATAATAAATTCCTTTTTATTATTGTTCTGGTGTAAGATGGGAAATAATGTACATTTTTGCCCTTACAGCAAATCTAGCTCCACTTCGACTCCTCAGGCTCAGGCAGAGCACACTGAGATAGTTCTGCCTGTCCGAGCAGTAATGCGCCTGGTTTTGCCGAACCACATTCATATATGTGTCTAATATTACGAGTGTGGTGCGACGCCCCCAGAACACCCCTTCATGTTCGGCGCATTAAAAAGTGTCGAGTCTTATGAACAATGCGCCTAACACATTCATTCGGTGCATTAGACATCGTAGCCGCTAACTTTGGCGCATTTTACGCCAGAAAAGGGTGAAAAACCCGATCACACATGTCTCCCATAGTGTCATTATAATACCACTATACAGTGTACAAAATAAAAGCACCAAATTACCCTAATGATGGAGGCTATATAATGCCTTAGCAATACTTTCCATAAATAGCCTGATAATTACGGCTAATAAAAGTGACCTAATAATCCACCACAGGCAATGATAAAATAATAGCAACAAAAATCCAAACATGGAGCTATAATGTGCTTTAATAATACTGCCATGTAGGGCTATTATACCACCACAGAGTGCAGAAAATAATACTATCACAATACCCAAATAATGCCGTTATATAGTGTTTCAATAGCAATGCTATAGGGTACCCTGTTAATACAGCAACACTTAAAAACTTCATAGAGTGCTTCTTATACTAAATTGCCATAAACACCACCCCCCCCCCCCCCCCCCCCCCCCCCCCCCCCCCCCCCCCCCCCCCAAAAAAAAAAAAAAAAAAAAATTCTGCGGCAGATCCTGAGAAGAGACATTTGGCACTTTTGCCATCCTCATCATTTGGTCCTGCCATTTATACAGTACATATACATCTATTGATAGGATTTCCTTTACTTAGTACAAAGATATAGTTTGCCCTGTATCCGATATCTGCAGTAATATTGCTTGCTGACCCTTCCAGCACCCACCACCCAGGGCACATGCCATGCCAGCATTCCCTTAGCTCCATCCAGCTCGTCAATGTATTACATGAACAACCTTTTTTCTTATCAGTCTGTTTTACAGAGCCTGCTCTTCACAGCCAGCTTGAGACTCTCACTTTCTGTTCAGTCTGTGGGCAGTTCTGCTGTAGTGACTGACATTTCAGCTCTGCTATTCCTGGTGAGCCCGGTTAGTGGGACATTGGTGATGGAGAGGTTTTAACAGCAGGGCACAAGACTAAAGAGATCTAAAATGTTAACATTTGACAGTAACATAAATAAACAATTTCTCTGTGCTGCTGAGACACAGCAAGGAGTGATGTCACCATTCCGGCCAGGTCTGTAGAGCTTGCTAGAGCACAGATAGGTGGTTGGTAACCTAGGGAACCTAGGGAACACTGAGTACACAAGCAGAAGATAAGAACTGCTCTAATTCTGAAATAAAGCTAAATGAGAACAGCAATGTATTTGGTAATAATCATTATTTACCTTTGCCTGCATGTTTAAAGCTAATCGGTATGATGAGAATATCCCTTTAAGTGTTTAAATATCTAGGGCAACATGCCTGAAATTTGGCGTGTGAACGCCAAATTTCATATGCATAATAATGGCATAGAATGCGTCTGATTTATGAGCCCGGTCTACAGTGGGACATAAATCAGGTGCCATTCTTTTTCTTTGTTGAAACATTTTTTATTGGTACAACCAAGTTATTGCTGACATGAGCATCCATCCATATTAGATACCATTGATTTGTCAACTTTTTACAAGCATTGGAACAAAATTAGCTAACAAAAAGCTAAGGAAGGGTGTTCTATCCGGTAAGGGAGGAGCACTGAAACGAACAGCCAGCCAGTATCTTCTCTACTCTGCACTGAAGAGGGACAAAAATCCCGAAAGCGTTGTCTGGCAGGATGTGAGATACTGGAATGGCTAAAAAAATCCCTTTTTGCATTTCTCAAGACTCGGTGGTCAAAAGCAAATTGAGGATTTTGTTACCAACCAACGAGGTTGCTGTGGGACTTCTCTGCCCCTTTCCCATAATGCTTGTGGACTAACAAAGCTAAAAATCCACCCACTCCCCACCCCATTGCCACACAAAACCATTTCCAGCGATACTAAGTCTAGTTAATAAATCATTTCACAATAATAAGAGATTTCATTCATTGTCCTTCCTCTGGTCACCTCGAAACACATTTCTAACATGGGTCGTGAAACCCAAATTATATTGGTCATCTCCTATTCTATTCTGAGGAAGTCCCGGTCATCAGCTAGTTCTTTGTGCAGTTGTTTGTACCAAAGTGGTTGTCTTTAAATGGAGAATGTACCTCTTCTTATTTCTTGTTTGGAAAGACATTTTTCAATATTCTTCTCATTTCTTAAAAAAAAAATCTTCTTGAGAGCGCCTGCTTTATTACTTTTCTCTCCCGTCGTTCCATGAGATGATAAAAGCTTCACTTGGTCGATAAACCATATCAATGGAAGGAAATTCTTGTGTGATCCAGTGAGGCCAGATCAGGTGCATTTTAGCAACTCGGGTGACATTTCTGGCTCAGGTAAAACACTTTGAAAGTGCTAGTACCTGTTCCAGCTATAATGCGCCTAGAAATGCTGTAGCGAAGCTATAAATCTATCAGCTTTGATACGGTTTCTAGTGAACACCCGCCTCCGCATGTCCCGCTGAAATCAGGCGCATTACAAAGTGGACGTGGATGCTATGTAATGCGCCCAATGGAGTGGTGGGAGGAGGATTTTAACATGTATGAACGGAGTGCTGCGCCTGACTATCGGGCTGAAAAACGTTCAGATTTCACGGTGCAGACCCATTCATACATGTCGGCCATAATGACTAATTCCTCCTGTTTGTGGCGCTGGATTCCTTCACAGATTGACAGCCTGACTCACCCAGGGATCTCAATACGACAACCCTCATAAGGGACACACTGCTTCAGACTTTATAGGGCTTCATATTTTCTTTCAAAAGGTCCAGCATCTCCACTCCCTTGATGGACATATTTTGACAAACTGTGAAATATGTCGTTGGAACAAACAAACTCCGCTCTGCTACCTCTGCATCTTTAGATCTTCCACCACAGAGGCTTCAGCGGGTCCATTCAGTGATGGACACCTGCGGTGCCCGAGGGACCCCATTGACTATAGTGGGGTCTATCTGGTTTCTGTCCTGAAGGCCATTTTAATGGAAAAAATAGTGCTGCAAGCGCTGACGCAGATGTGAACCAGGCCTTAATTTGTTTTCTTTTTTAAGGTCATGACATTGAAGGGGTTTTTCCATAATAGACAATATAACATGCCATCAATGTCAGATAGGAACAGGTCACACTTCTGGGATCTGCACTCATCTCAAGAATGGCCTCCGAAATTCCCGCTCTGAATAAAGAAGAGACTGCGCTAGAGGTTCTCCTCTCCATTCATTGCAATAAGAATTGCAAGCACAGCCAGATGCAACCACTCAAAAAAATACTATGAATAAGGCTTGAATGTTGCCAAAACATCTGTATTTGATTATGCCCTCCTGCTTTATTGGTATTTTAATGGATTATTAAATAAAGAGCTATATTTTATTGGTGCTGGATTCCTCCCTTCATGCTACATAGATGCAACCGCTCCCCTGTACTCAGACTTCCCATTGAGATGAATGTAGAAGGGCCACACTTGTGCAGTCACTTCTCCACTTAGAACAAGACTTTGGTGTCCTAGAGGTGGGACCAGAACTTCTTTGACATTGACGGTTTATCCTATCGATATGTCATCAATGTTTATGATGCAAAACCCCTTTAATGTCCAGCTGGTAGGGGTTTGATTGAACAAAGTGGTAAAGGGTCTGTTTTGCAGTCACTAGTCGCCCATGCAGCCTCCAAGCCAAAGAAGATCTAAAGGGATGATTGTGCTGTAAGGCGAACTAAGAAAGTAAACGCTCAAAATGTCATCCAAAAAATCAGAAATGTCCAATGTTTTATTGATATGTGTATTTTTCTCTTGTTTTGCACTACTATTGATTTTTCGCTTCCATTAGATGCACCTGTTTATCAGTGCAGGGACCCTAACTGGTGCAATGGGGGGGGGGGGGGGTTGGCTCAGGCTGTTACAGTAGGGAACCCCGGCTGGCGTGCTATGGGGCTCAGTGGCACAGCTCAGTATCTCTGCAGTTCAGGGCTGGTAAGGCAATTGTGGAAGGAGGGGCAGATGTGAGTGTCAGGGATTAGCTGCTTCCACCTTCTACTTTATAATTGGCCGCCTGGCTGCTGTCTTCCTTCTTCTCCACTTCTCACAGATCTAGTGCTGAGGAGCACAGAGCGGCTGCTGACCCTCATACATCAGCCTGAAGGAGGCCAATGAGGACCGCAGGACGAAGCTGAACTTCTCTCTGACATTCTGGAGGACAAGTACATTCCACAGCTAATAACTACTAATGCATTTACTGGTAAGAAACCCTCCATTCTTCAAAAATGCAAGACAAACACAAACTAGTGTGTGCCACATATTACATATCTGGAGACGCAGAAGGGTGTGTAACCTGACACATATGGTTTATACTTAGATTATAGATTATTATGTGTTGTCTGTAGGGCTGCTGGTAAACTGTAATACATAAGTCAAAATGCAGTAATTATGGAGAAACAAATACAACTCTGTTACATATAGTGAATGAGACCCAGACTGTGATAATAGTGATTGTCTAATAAAAATGTTTGTGATTAGATAGATAGATCAATAGATAGATGGATGGATGGATAGATAGATATGAGATAGATAGATATGAGATAGATAGATAGATAGATAGATAGATATGAGATAGGGATAAGATAGATAGATATTAGATAGATAGATAGATAGATAGATAGAAGAAAGATAGATAGATATGAGATAGATAGATATATAGATAGATAGATAGATAGATATCTATGAGATAGATAGATAGATAGATAGATATGAGAGAGAGATAGATGGATGGATAGATAGATAGATAGATAGATATGAGATAGATAGATAGATAACAGATAGATAGATAGATAGATAGATAGATAGATAGATAGATAGATATGAGATAGATAGATAGTTTAGAGTAGATAGATTAGAATTGAGTATAGATATGAGGATAGGATGGATAGATTTGAGATAGATGGATAGATTGATAGATATGAGATAGATAGATAGATAGATAGATAAATAGATATGAGATAGGGATAAGATAGATATATAATGAGATAGAGTATGATAGATAGATAGTTAGATAGATCAGATATAGATAGGATAGATAGATAAGATAGATAGATAGATATAGATAGATATATAGATAGATAGATAGATAGATAGATAGATAGATATGAGATAGATAGAGATACAAGATAGATTCATAGCTAATTAAATAGATTGATATGAGGTAGGCAGTGCACTACACAGTATTACACAGCATTAATATCTATGGAGTGTTAATAATGTATTTTGTCACATGCACACTTCTATATGGTTTTGCCTTTGATTATTGTGGTTCATTGTATTTGATGATTTGATCACTTATTTGCCACTTAATTAGTGCAACCTGATGTATTATCTATGAACACACTATTATCTATGAACACATATATCTTCATTACTCACTACTATATGCTTGAAAAAGGCTCAGAATATAATCCGAAACATTGTTCCGACATGTTGGAATAAAGAACACTTTTTTCACTTATATTTGCTGCAATCTTTTTCTTATTTTTAGGCAGATAGATAAATAGATAGATTTGAGATTGATGGATAGATGGATATGAGATAGATAGATAGATAGATAGATATTACATTTAGGTAAATACACGCAGTGACCTGATATAGCCACTTCAGCTCTGCTGCATCCACATTCTGCTTTGCATTGTGCAGCGTTGTGTCTCCTATATGCGGCGCCGTTCATTCTGCATCAGAATATGGTGCCCCCCCCCACCCCCCAGTATATTATAGGGGTATGGATTAACAGGTTAAGATGATTGCACTGGGATATGAGAGTCGTGGCTGCATCACAGAAGAAGCTGCCAGTGTGGCACATTGTATTCTAATGTATTATATTATATTGTTGGCAGCTTCTTGTTCTTTTGATTTCATTTTTCAACTTATTTGTTTAAGAGGTGATCTAACCTGGTAGTTAAATATAGTGCTGTACCAGATATACTGTATGTATGTAGTCACTTATACTGGGAGTTGTAGTTTCACAATAGCTGGAGCGCTACCAGTTGGAGACCACCTGAATTCACCTATATATCAGTATTTATTTTAGAACACCCTTAGTTCCAGGGCGCTGTACATTTGAGAGGGTTACATACATAACATTACATACATAACATAGGTCAAACAAGTACAAAGGTGATTACAATCTACAATGAAGGTGGGAAGAGACAAAAGGTGAGAGACATGTTTGTGAGGTGGTGTAGGAGCAGCGGGTTTATTGTTGGTTATAGGCTCCTGAAGAGATGGGTTTTCAGGTTGCTTTTGAGGCGGGTGAAAGTGGAGGAGAGTCTGTGTTGGGGCAGTGAGTTCCAGAGTGTGGGTGAAGCACGGGAGAAGTCTTAGAAACGGTTGAGTGAGGAGCTGATAAAAGGAGAGCAGAGAAGAAGGTCCTGTGAGGAGCGGAGATTGCGTGAGGGGAGATATCTGTATGGAGGGGAGAGGTTATGGAGAGCCTTGTAGATCATGGTTAGTAACTTTATAATATGTGCACAGTTACACAATCACACACATATACGGATATACATATATGCACAAAAACATGCAAACAACCACACACACAACTCACAAATTTCACTACTATTATCCTTTCATCACTCCTATCACTCCTTCAGTGTTTACAAATAGATATAATACTGTAATTGACAGAGAGACAAATAGATAGATAGATAGATAGATAGATAGATAGATATGAGATAGATAGATATGAGATAGATATGAAATAGATATGAGATAGATAGATATGAGATAGATATGAGATAGATCGATAGATAGATATGAGATAGATAGATAGATAGATAGATAGTAGATAGATAGAGAGATAAATAGATAGATAGTAGATAGAGATGAGACAGAAACATCACAAACGTCACAAATATCACTCCTTTAGTCTCTACAAATAGATAGAATAAAGTAATTGACAGATAGATAGTAGATAGCACCCTCTGGCTGGCCCACAGTAGAGCTGGAGAGACTCCTCGTGGGCCGCTGGGCATGGAAGGACTGGGGTTGATTTTAGGGCGAAAGAGAGAGAAAGAGAGGCAGAACCTCACTTGTGAGCCCCAAGAATCAAATTTGCTGGTGGGCCTCGGACAATTCAGTTTGACACTGGTAGAATAATATGAGATAGAGAGATAGCTAAATAGATAGATATGAGATATATAGATATGAGATAGATAGATAGATAGATAGATAGATATGAGAGAGATAGATAGATATGAGATAGATAGATAGATATGAGATAGATATGAGATAGATAGATAGATAGATAGATATGAGATAGATAGATAGATAGATATGAGATAGATAGATAGATATGAGATAGATAGATAGATAGATAGATAGATAGATAGATATGAGATAGATAGATATGAGATAGATAGATAGATAGATAGATATGGGATAGATAGATGGTTAGTAGATAGGAAGATAGATAGATATGAGATAGATAGATAGGATAGATAGATAGATTGAGGATAGATAGATATGAGATAGATAGATAGATAGATAGTTAGATAGTTAGATATGATTATAGATGGTAGATATGAGAAGCATAGATATGAGATAGATTAGATATTGAGATAGATAGATATGGGATAGATAGATAGATAGATAATATGAAAATAGAATTGGGTAAAATAGATAGATAGATAGAATGGGTAGGGTAGATAGATAAAATATGAGATAGATTGATAGAAAGATAGATAGTAGATAAAAATATGAAAATAGATTTGATAGATAGATAAAAGATAGTAGTATGAGAAAAGATAGATAATAGATAGATGATAGATAGATATGAGATAGATAGAAAGATAGGGTAGATAGTAGATAAAATAGTAGATATGAGATGTAGATAAGGGTATGAGTGGGTAGATAGGGTAGATTGAAAGAAAAATGAGATAATAGTTTGATAGTAATTAGAAATGAATAGATAGTAGATATGAGATAGAAAAAGATATAAGATAGAAAAAGATAAAATTTGATATGAATAGGTAGATAGATATGAGTTTTAAATTTAAAAGATATGAGATAGATAGAGAGAAGATAGATAGATATGAGATAGAAAATAGATAAAAGATAAAAAAGAAATGAAAATTGATAGGGTGATATAAATAGAAAAGATATTTAATAATGGGTAGATGATTTGATGATAGATTGATAGTTAAAAAGATAAGGGCAGGGTAGATATGAGAAGAAAATAGATAGATGATAGAAAAGATAAAAGATAGATAAAAAAGATAGATTTTTTAGAAAAAGATAGGGGTAAGGGAAAAAATTAAATAAAATAGGGAAAAGAGATAAAAAGGATAGAGGATATGGCGGTATGGGCATGGGGGTTATTTTTCCACAGAAGAAAATGCAATGCTCTGGGATAAAGACCTTTCCCTGAAATTTTGATTCCCCAAAAAAGTTTTGCCACCATTTTTTGTTGGAAACTATTCCCGTTGGGGTTTGGTTGGTTCTAAATTTGATCCTTTCAGACCCAAAAAACCCTTTCGCACCCCGAAGATAGTGTGGGCCAAAGGGGCGTAGCAAAAGGTGCAGCGGGGGGCAATTTCCTACCCAGGTCCTGCAGCTTTGAAAGGGGCCCCAAATTGCCCTTTCCCGCCCCATAGGAAGAAAAAATGGGGGGGGGGTTGGGGGGGGGGGGGGGGGGGGGGGGAAATTTTTAAAAATTTCTTTTTCATTGGGGCCCAAAAGTTAATTCCTGAGTTAACCGATTATTCGAATCTTTTGGGAAAATGACAAATAACCCAAAAGAAATATAATGTATTTTATCCAAAATGAACCAAAAATTTATCTCGGCCCATGTGTTTTGTGTTAGTCCGCAACCTTTCCTTCATGCGTAAAAGGGCAGGGGGGGGATGTATTTATTTGGGAGATGAGGTTTGGGGGTTTTTTTTTGCTCTGAAACCCTCAGATCCCACAGTTCAGGTGTTTGCACTGGTCGGGCTCCTGCAGACGCTGTAATCTCCGCTGCTGGTAATGCAGTGGGGCAGTTTTTACGGTGCTGTCTCCCTTGTATTTAGAGTATTTTATCTGCACCAGTCTAAGAAGAGGGTGAGCAAAGGTTAATAATATCCCAGGCCCCATCACGTCCTATCTGCTGCTCTGGGTAAGATAGCTTTATTGTTCCACCTGAAGAAAGAGATGAGTGTTTCCTCAAGAATTCCGCTGCAAAAGGTGTTTTGGCCTCAAGCTACAAATATCAGAATCCACTCGTCAGTATGTGTCGCTGATGAATGCGTGGAAACTTCTCCGCCCTACATTCATCTCCTGGGTGCCTGACAGATTGGTTTGTAGGCATCATCCCATTGATTAAAGGGACAGGAGGCTTTTGTGCTTGTCAGGACAAAGTCACAATGGAACTCCATGTACTCCACCGTTCGATAAGGTTCAAGATATAGCAACGACGTGTGCCAAACATTGCTATATCTGCAGGAAAATGCATGGCTTCTGGTTGTTATACACTAGTTGATCTATCTATGTACATAGAGTGGGTTGCAAAGGTCTTTTTTACCCCTTGAACTCTTTATCATTTTTAAACACTGCAGCCACAAATTTAAATGTATTTTATTGATATTTTCAGGGATAGAGCAACACAAAGTAGCAAGGATTTGTGAAGTGTAAAGAAAATGATATGCGCCTCTACAAATTTTTGTACATAAAGTCTGGCATACATATATATACATATATATTCAGCCCCCCTGAGTCACATACCTTTTAGTATGGACCACCTTTAGCTACGATTAAGAAGCATCGGCTCGAAACGTCGTCAGTCACCTCTAACGCATGCCTACATATTTTTGCGCTTCCATGCATGGGTCCTTGTATTTTCCATGTTTTTTTTAATTCTTTTATTCAATAAAATTTAGTCATTATTAAATAAACTATTGGGATAGATGGATAACGCAATCTGGCACTTTTACATCTTTGGATGTATTGGGCCACAAGGCAAGTGGCGGTGCCGGACACTATCCCTCCCGAGGACATGATGTTGCAGGTGAGCAATACCCATATTTAGTTGTTCACCTATAGCTGCAATGACGGGCTAAATGTTTGCCCATTACTCTTGTTGCCTGTTTTCCAAATTGTTTGACATTCATTAAATTATGGCGTTAACACGCCGAATTTTCACGCGCATTATAACAGGCATAAATGCACGAAACCCGCTCTACTGCTGGTCATAAATCATGCGCAATCTGTGCTCGAGCGACACTGTCTGGCTCAGGTAACCGACTATTGAAAGCGCTCCTAAACCTGTTCCAGATGTAATGCGCCTAGAATTGCCGTAGCGAATCTATAAATGTTTAACTTCGCTACCGTACTAATTGCACCCAGCCTCCATGTGATTGCCTGATAGTGTGGCGGTGCGGAAGATTTAAAAATGTCAGAACGGGGCTTGCGCCTGAAATCGGGTTTGAAAAGATGCAAGATACCTTGTGCAGCCGGTCTTACATGTCGCCCATTGGTTCGCTCATCAATTGTTGGCGAATGTTTGTTTAACAGCCAATTTACCAAGTCCTGCCACCGATTCTCAATGGGATTTAAGGATCTGGATTGAGGGTTTCATTCCAATTAACACATTAATAAGCTTTGATGTAAACCCTTCCATTGTAGCTTTGCCTGTATGTTTAAGGTTGTTGTCCTGCTGGAAGGTGAATCTACTACCCAGTCTGAAGTATTTTATAGCCTCTAACAGGTTTTCCTGCATGATTGCCTTGTATTTACTCCCCATCCATCTTTCCATCAACTCTGAGCAGCATCCCATCCCGGCTGAAGCAAAGCCACCCCCAGTATGAATCTGCCTCCAACCAATCTCACGGTGGGGATGTGTGTTCGGTGAATGTCTTGTTGGCTTTCCTCTACACACAGCTTTATTTGGCATTTAGGTCTCATCTGACCAGGATCCCCTTTCTTCACATACACTGCTTGTTTCCTCCAACATACTTTTTGCAAACTGCAAACAGGACGACTCGTGGCTTATTTTCAGAAATGTCTTTCTTCCATAACGGCCAGTTTTGTAGAGTACATGACCAATAGTTGTCCTGTGGACAGATCATCCCACCTGAGCTTTGGATCTCTGCAGCTCCTCCAGAGTGACTCTCGGCCTCTTAGCTGCTTTCCTAATTAAGGCATGTTCACACGGCTGATTCTGTGACCGATTTCAGCTGTATTGCGTGCCTTATATGGCCTCCCATACGGCTGAAATCCGTCCCCAGGCAATACTCCCGAGGGAAGAAAGTGACTTGCACATTATCCCGCTGCATCCGCGCGTCGTGATAAATGGATGCAGCTGAACGACGATCCCCCCACCCCCCCCCCCCACAACCACAGGGCACAGAAACGGCAATAGGTCGTAATTGCGGGGTGAAAGGTTAGCGGTTGTGCCATACTCCTTTTATTTACAGATGATGTAGTGAACAGTACTCAGTGACATGTTCAGAAATTGGGCTATTTTTTATTTTTTTTTCAAAAACCAAATCAAGCAATACACTTTGCCACAACCTTATCCCTGAGCTGTCTGGTGTGTTCCTTGGTTTGTCATGATAGCTGTTTTTGTTCACAAATGTTCCTCTACACAAACCCTCTAAGGGTATATCCGCTGACACAAATCAAAATAACTTGTTGGTGTTTTATTTAAACAAAAACCCTGTGTTTTTTGAAAATTTGTGTCGGACAACGCATTTTTCAACGAGTATTTTAAGTGCATTTAGAGGTTTTTTTTCCGGTGGATTAATGGTCAGAAAACGAGTTCCATTCATTTCTACTCATTTTGGATGCAGATTCCGCTACACAAGACAATGTTTTGGACTTTTTTTTTAACCGCTTAAGAGATTTAAATAAGTTCACCTAGGATTTTCAATTGATTTATATGGTCTTAAATAGTTGATTTTATTTTTAGGGGGGGGGTTTAATAAAAAAAACAACAACATTTTTAACATTTGAAATTCTCGTGCATTTCATGTTGGAAATACTTGCTGTATAGACAAACCCTTAAGACCTATCAAAACAGCTGTAGTTATACTGAGAATAAATGACATGCAGATGTACTTTATTTGCCAATAAGGTACCTTCTAAAGGCAATTTCTCACTCTGGATTTTGCTATATTTTCATTTTGCAAAAATTTGGAATATCACATATCATTTCCTTTACACTTCACAAATACTTGCTACTTTGTGTTACTCTATTATAATACCTATATAATATCAATAAAATATATTTAAGTTTGTGGCTGTAATATTTAAAAATGAGGACCAGTTCAAGGGGTAGAAAGACTTTTGCAATCCACTGCATCCATCAATCAAGCAAACTATCTATTGAAATAATATTTAGATATCTATCTAAAAAAAATGGGTAACTTGTGTAATAGACATAATACCTGTCCTTGCAGAGACCTGAGTTACATCCTGTATTGATACTCCAGAGCTGCACTCACTATTCTGCTGTGTGACAATCAATTGTGTTTTATACATTACATATACCAGAACTGATCCTACATTGCATCCTGCATTATACCGTCAAAGCTTTCACTCAAAGAATACTGCTGGAGCAGTCGCTAGAGTTATATACATTACTTATCCAGTAACTAATCCTGAGTTACATCCTGTATTATCCACCAGAGCTGCCTCCCTATCTGCTGGTGCAGTCACTGATGTACATACTATAACTTATCCTGTACAGATCCTCAAGTTACAACTTCATAATAATACTCCACGAGCTGCACTCACTCACTATTCTGCTGGATCAAGTCACTCGTGGAGACAAAACCTTACTTATCTGTTAACTGAGTCCTCATTACATCCTGCCATTATACTCCAGAGCTGCACCTCACTATCAGCTGTAGCAGTCGCTGAGTATATACATTACTTAAACAGTACAAATCCTGAGTTAAATCCTGTATTATACAACCAGAGCATGCACACACGTTCTGCTGTGTCAGTCACTGTGTACATACATTACATTACTTATACCTTTACTGATACCGATCCTGATTACATCCGTACTATACTCCCAAAGCTGCACACACTATTCTGCTGGGGCAGTCACTGTTACTTACATAACTTATCCATTACTGATCCTGAGATACCATCCATGTATTATACTCAGATCCCGCTGTCAGCAATAGTGCTTTTCAGTCATGTGTACATAGCATAACTAGATCCTGTACTGATCCTGAGTTACAATCCTGTATTATACCCAAAGCAGCACATCACTATTCTGGCTGTTGCAGCCAAAGACATACATTACTTATCCAGTACAGATCAGCGAGCTACAATCCTGTATTATACTCCAGAGCTGCACTCACTATTCCTCTGGTGCAGTCACTGTACATAACATTACTTATCCTGAACTGATCCTGAGTTACATCCTGTATTTCTTTTATTAAAATTTTAAAAACAGAACTTCGCCAAAAATACTGAAGCCAATATACAGGACAATGCACCTCATCACGGCTTTAGTATCACCAGTCCAGACCAACACTCACTCCCCCACAAAGCAAACTATTTACAATATTTACATTACTATAATACAGTACATAATTTTAACCCAAGATGCCCTGGCCCGGTTGCATACAAAATGAAAAAAAAAAGAAAAACAACAACAACAACAGCACACCACAATTTTTTTTTTCTCAACAAACCAATAAGAAAAAAAAAACAAACCCAACACCACACACCACTATTTTTTTTTAATTGGGAGGGCCCTAAAACTGACCCCGGCCTCTCCCATCCCCCCGTCACATGTAACTGGACGTCCATGATCATTCCAGGATTTGTGGTCTTTTTTTTTTTCCCCAAAGGTCCTCAAAGTCCCATAAACCCCAATAATAACCAACATAAAACTCTCTCCCCCCTTTTCCCACCACCTAACCTAACTCTAAAGCCCAATCCCCAACACATATATAATACACAAAATATACAAAATACAAGAATATATACAACTCAATGAAACAAACACATATTCAGACTTTTCAGCCACACCCCAAAAGCCCAAGTTCGGCACCTGCAAGCCCTATATTCTCACACAGTCACCAAAACAAAACAAAAAATCTACAGTGCAGAATCAGCCACCACCAGGAAAGGAAGACGACAAGCTAGGGTACTCCAAAGGCAAAGCCCTCCACTGAAAGAGGCCTACCCCTGCCCCCCTAACACTGCGTACTCCAGAGAGCGCAACCTTCACCAGGTCTACTAAGAATGTTCCTAAAACCACCTCATCCATGGGGAGGCTTTTCTGCTGAGTTGATACTAAGCACCGCTCTGCCACGTGAAGAACCTGACCACTAAGCTAACTAGAAATAAGCGTGCTCCGTCCCGACCTCCCAGGTTTCTCCTGAATGCTCCATAGCCCATTCCTCATAGGAGAGACCTGCCACTTGGGCCGCGAATGTACTCCCCCACCCTTGGTCGTAAAACCTCTGTGTTAAAGGGACAATGAAGCAGGAAGTAGGTCCCATGCTCTCCAGCAGGCCACCGCACTCCTCGCGAGGACAAACCCCCGGTCCTCATAGCTTCCTACACTTCCAGGAGTTATCCCTCACACTACAGCAGCGCCAAGCCAAGTCCCAAACTTTGAGGGATCCTGAATAGAATTCAAAAGTCGCAACCCAACCACCAATCCCGCTTTGGTTGGGCATTCCCCTGAGGGTCAGAGTTCTGGAAAGTTGGGTCAACAGAACCCTTTTGATCAAGAAATTTCCTTTTACGGAGTCCTGATTTACCCACATGCCCCAGACCCCACCGACGCAGAACCTTCAGAACCAGGGCCAGCTAGCTGGAGATGCCCATGAGCGTGGCGCAAATCCTTCACTTGCCCTCCGCGACTCCCCTACCTGAAAGAAAGGCCAAAACCATCCCCCGACAGGAGAATACCCACGGGAGGAGCCCGCTCCTTTCCAGATTTCTGGCAGTTGATCTTAATAAATGGATTCACAAGGAACAACCCACAGGGTTGACCATTACCCAACCTCCTATCTCCTCGTACGGTAAGTAACTACCCTCTTTGACAAGGTTTCAGCCTATTCCCCCATAACATCTGAAGAACAGACTGTAGACCCCGAGTCCCCAGAAAGGCTCCATCAAGATGCAGCACACTGCCTCAGATACAACAGCAAAGTGGACAGCTAATTTTGATAATGTTAACTCCTTTCCCGAGGGTCAAAGACCAAACCCTTCCAACAGATCCACCTTCTGAGCGGCAAACTTAAGCCAGCAGTACCCGATTTGAGTGGGGATATGTAATCCCCTTGCCAAATTCAATGCCGAGACTTTTGCTGACTCCTGGGCTCTGAAGAGTGTCCGTGAGATCAAAATCATGGATCTCCTCCTCCCAGCCAGAGACTCTCACACTTATCCACAGTTGATCTTGGACCCAAATTGACTCTGATAAGCAATCTACCTCTGACAGCACCCACTCCGCCTCCCCTCGCGAGGATACGAAGATGGTTACGTCATCAGCATAGGCCACCACCCACAAGTGCCACTCGGAGCCGCCTGGTCCATTCCCGACCCCCTCCACGCGTCCACAATCCATCCACCTAAGGAAAGATCGATCGCAGAACACATACAGTAAGCGGGCTCAGCGACAACCCTGTCGAACCCCAGACCCCACCTCGAAAGGGGTCGGCCAATCCCAACCCGATAAACAAGTGGGAAACTCCTCCACCTTCGTACAAGGTCTTAAGCCAATCAGCAAACCTCCCCCGGCAGCCATATCTCATTCTCAGGAAGGACGGACCAGAAGTACTCATGGTGAGCCCCTCAATCGCCATGCTTGATTCCTCTCTCCTGATCTCCTTCTGTCCAAAACAACAAGAGAGGGTTCTACTCCGGTTCAGAACAGTTACATCCAGGAAATCCTACCCACCGATCAAGATCCCTCCCATGCCATGAATCAAGATCCCTGATCTATACCTTCCCTCAGGGACTCGAAAATCCAATCATCCAGACAACAATCTTACATTCACGACATCTTTGTAGGTTACTGTAAGGTCGGGCTAGCGGTATTTCCCATAATCCCTCTCAAAAACCAAAGATGCGTGTCTGTCAACTGACACCTCAGAGCAAGGACTTCACTCTGGAGACTCCTCACGGCACCCCCAGTCGAGACAAGACTTCGATTTCCTCCTTAGACCCTGGTACAGGCGTTACCTGCTCAGTGCTCCTGAGGCTCGAGAGGTGGCGGAAGAACATGGACTATCCCTTTGTTAGAACATCCTCCCACCACTCGGCCCATACTACTGCACAGACCCATCAATGGTACCGCGGCTCACGAAAACATAACCTCAAAGGACCTGTCATATCTCCGCATCTTCCAAGAGAGACAATTGGCGCCTCCATTAACCTCTTCCCATACGGGGGGGGTCTCTGTGACATTCAGAGTAAACAAAATTAAACAGTTGTCGGAGAACTCCACCTCAACAGCAGACCGAACCGCTGAAGAATTGGCCCCTCTTAAATTAAACCCATCTATACTAACCAACAGCGTACCCCTAATAGGTGAACCCCGCGGGCCTGGGTGTGCCGGAAGTGGACATACCACCAGGTCGAGCCGACACAATCTATAGCAAACAAACGCGACCTGTCAATAATTCAGCTTTTCTCTGGAACCTACCCCTCGTCCTGGGGCCTCGTTGGACTAGTATTGAAGTCCCCCCAAAGACCACCTGCCGACTTGTAAAAAGCATAAGGCTGATCCTCATAAAGAGACACTAACCGGACCCACTAGGACTGGGGACCATAGAAGTTTAACAGACGAAGTTTCCTGTGCCTTCATGAGGACATCTAAGATCAGGCAGGCACCTCCCATTTCTTAATTCAATAACCCGTCGGCATTGTACGTGCTGTAAAAAGTACGGCACACCGCTAACGGCTTCTGCTTCAAAGAACCAGTAGGAGCTCCGCGTCGCCACACCCACCCCTTTTAAGCCTTAAACCTGCGCTGAATCCTGCAGCCTGCTCCTGCAGAAAATAATGGTCTTGCGTCTAATCGGCCGAAAAAAATCAAAAGCCTCCAAACCGAGCCGGTATCTGACTTTAAATCAGGCATCGTTAATGGATGGCCAATCAATCAGCGTAGTGGGCGTCGCAATCCTGTAGATTGAATAAGTCGTCTTTCATATCATCCCCCTGCTAGACAGTGCCATTCTCCACATCAGACGACGGTTTTTGGTCCCCTTTTTAAGGATACAGATTTGACCAATCCGCCGCCGTCCTTGTCCTCTGTTTCTAGGCCAGTCCCCCTCCCCCTGAGACATGTTTTCCCAAGCGGGAGCGGGACTGGCGCCCTGTAGCCCTGATGTCACCGCAGCTTCCGGAACCCTACCCTTTGCCCCCTCCTCCGAAAAAAAAATTTTGAGGGGCGCTGTCACCGAGGCATGGAACCGGTTTAGAGACCAATCCAGAGGGGGTCGTTGTACCTTCCTTTGGCATCTGGTTGGTAGGAGAAGATCATACACATCCCCTTTCTTTATATTACCCTGCTTCCTCATCTTACCATCTTCCCCTTTCACCATCCATGCTAAGACCATGGGGGGGTGTTGTGAGGAACGGCACCTTTCCACTTTGTTGAGCCTCCCGATTTCCTCGTTCATTCACTATCTATGGGGCCACAGCGTAGCATCAGGCCTCAGGGGCGGAATCAAGAGGTCACCCCAGATTCCCCAGATGCCTAGGTACACCGAGATTCTCCGGTATCTCCCGCACGTTCATTTGCCGCTTTTTCCTGACACCTTAGTTGGGCATTACGATTGCGTCTTCTGCTTCCCTTTTCCTCACTGGCCCCACCACTCCTTCAACCGCTGCCAGTCTCCCCCCAGCAGAAATCAAGCCTCATGGCTTTCTTCCGCCGGGTATGGACCGCATTGGCAAAGGAGCGTGGACACGCCATGAACGTATGTATCCCAATGGGTCCCATAAGTGACAAAACGAAATCTGTGCACAATTACGCCGTCAAGGTGACCCTCAAGGCCCCACACAATGTGCACTTCTTCACGTGCATCTAGTCCACTGACGTTGCGAGGGGCTCCGCCTCTGTGACCACAGCTTCGGCTGACCCTGGTAGAGAAATCATTGAACGATCCCTTCCGAGAGGTAAGCAGATGGTTATTGAGTACCGCGATTCCCCGCAAAACCCGATCATGACCATAAATGTCCAAAGACGTTGACCAAATGCCCAATCGTCCCCTGTTCATTGAGGGACAAAACTACCCACCACCTCCTTATCGGCCTAGCCAACGTATATGATGTAATACAAAGAGAAGGTGACCATTACGATTAGAAGAACGGTGACCCTGTTCAACGTTAGTTTGACGAGACCAACCGCCTGGACGGCAAAGTCTCCTGCCACCGGGCTCGTCCTTTGCGCACCTCATAGTTTACCCAGAAGAGCTCAAGCCCTCCAGCTGAACAAAGCCTGGACATCGAACTCAGGGGTCCCATAGGGATGAATCAAAGGCATAGATGTCCGTTAGCCTTGAAGCCCATCTTTAGCAGGGAGCCAACCACTTTGCCCGTGGGGACATGTATCATTGCAAACGCACCCTCAGACGGACTACATTCCTAGGAAACTACCCCTGCCCCGGGGTGTCCGGGGAGACCATGTGGTCTGCCCTCCCCCTTTGCTCTCGGAAGTCTTGCGAGCCATGCCTCCTCTATCCAGAGAAGGACAGATCAACCTCCTTACCCTCCTACATTGGATCGATCTCTCACCTCCTCTTTTAGAGCCCCAGAATACGTCCGTTCAAAGAGGCCCCTCCCCAGAGGCCAGAGAACAAGGAGAGGACCCCTATCTCCCCCCAGACCACGTAACAGACCAAAACCGCGTACATGGCCAGTCATCAGCTGTGGGTTGGACAACCAACCAGACCCCCCTCCCTCCACACTCCCCGATGACTCCTCCACCACCCAACTGCCATAGCGATCCAAACCACCCTTCACTAGTACATACGTGCCCACCCATCCGTTCCCACCACCACACAAACCACCATCGAAGGCCCCCTATACATCAACAAAAACATTTCTCCTCCACCTTCCTCCCTCAGTTCTCTCCCCACCATTCATTAACCCTCACTCATACTGGCCGGACCGTCTGAGATGGGGTGCAACCATAATGGATGGGTAACCATCACATCCCTTGGACCATGGGGCCAAGTGAACCCCCACAAGGACAATGGCCCGCCAGACCCTTAGGACCGGGCCAGGAAGCCTGCTTACCCTGTTTAGGAGCCACCCCCCCCCGTGCCTTTGCCCTCCCGCTTCATCGTTACCACCTACCTCCCGTCGTTTTGGCGCCGCTGAGCCAGTGCTGAAACGCTGTGATTCTCTGCCTGGCGCCGCTCTTCTGACCAGCAGCTCCAATACAAAAGACTGTCCTCAGCCCAGAGGCCCCTTCATGCATCGCTGTGTCCTGAAGTGACCACGTCATCAGCAGATTGGAGCCACAGGGTTTCTCGAGCCCACTCCGGCACCCTCCCGCTCCCCCCCCCTCCCTTAGGAGAGCAGCTTTCAGCACCAGAGCATTTCCTCTCACTTCCAATACTACCTTACTGTCCGTTTCTACAGCCGGTACCCCGCACCAGCTCCCTCCCTGCTACTGCAAACAGAGACAAGAAGCTCCCCGCCATGTATGTGATACCACACTTCTCTCCGCCCGTCCTGCACCCGAGTCCACTGCAGGACACGGGAATGGGCTGAGAAGGCGGGACCCACACAGTGCTGCCCCTGCGGCCGCCCCAGGGGTCCCAGGGAGGGGTTGGTAATACGATGAATATTACCTGCTACTAGGTGCTTGGTCTTCTTAGCTTTTTCTTACTGTCCCCCAGGCATCCTCTGGTATCTCATCCCGTGAAGCACAAGTCCAGGAACGCACTGGCACTCCATGAGCCTGGATCTGTGCCAATAGTGCCCCTCCTGGGCGAGCCGGGCTCACTCTCATGCCCCGAGCCTCCAGTGCGGCATGTGACATCGCTAACCATGCTGTGCAGGGAGGCCCACTGTAAGGCGCCTACCGTTCAGGCCACCAGTGGATCCAGCTAGTCACACTCATCATCCATGTCCCTCCTCCCACTGTCTGGGTCCATCCACTGGCTGCTCGGCATGCAGCCCCATCCGCCTTCTCCCCTCCTCCTCCGCTAAATAAAAAATAAAACATCTACCAGAAGCATGTCCACATTAAAAGTTCCTCCATAAGTGCCGCTTCTCTCCCTTAGCATGGTTCGCCTTCCTCCATTCAAAAATTTCAGACTGGATGCGCTCTTTACTGGCATTGCAGCCCTTCTTCTGCTTTTGGGGCCACACCAAGCGGCCCTCACACTGTGCAGCTCCTCCCGGAGCCTCCTCAGGGTCTTGCTTTGGCAGTCTTCAACTCAACGGAGGTGAGCCGACATAAAAACGGGACCATACGTTGACAACTGATTCCGCGAGCCTCCGCCTCCCCGTCAGTGCCCCACCTTCTCCTCTAAATCAGCCTCACCCTGTGAGCACTCGGCTTGCTCTCGGCCCTGCCGGAAGGGGCCACACACACCCGAGCTTGCAGCAGTACATGTCCCTCCCTTGGCTGGCACTAAGCCTGCGTCTTTTAAAAGTCACTTCAGCTCAGGGGCTACAGAAGCCCACATTGCCTGCGGCTCCTGTCCAGATCTATCTTACGCCCCCGAAGTCTCCATGTAGGCCCAAACGCTGGTTTCTCCCTGTCCCCCGCCCCTAGCTGAAGACAGGACCCCGGGCCAGATTTGCTCACACATGCCCAGAAACTCCCTCCCTCCCTGGGGGAGGAGGACAGAAACCAGGCAGGAGGAACAACACACCTACTACACACAGCTAAGCATCTGCAGCAAAGCGCCCGCCCTCTCATGACACACCACAATGATTGGCTCACCTGACAGACTGCACTCACTATTCTGCTGGTGCAGCCACTGTGTACATACAGTGGGTATGGAAAGTATTCAGACCCCTTTAAATTTTTAATTCTTTTTTTTTGATTGCAGCCAAAAAGTTCCAAAAAGATCCAAAAAGTTCATTTTTTGGCTCATTAATGTACACTCTGCACACCCCCCCTCCCCCAACTTGCAAGGAAAAAAAAGAGAAATGTAGACATTTTTGCTAAACTATTAATCAAGGAAAACTGAAATATCCCATATAAGTATGTAAGTATTCAGACCCTTTGCTGTGACACTCATGTTTAAATCACATGCTGTCCATTTCCATTCTGATCCTCCATTAGATGGTACTACTCCTTCATTGGAGTCTAAGCTGTGTATAATTAAACTGCATTGGACTATTGATTATGAAAGGCACATACCTTGTCTGTATAATACCACACAGCTCACCGTGCATAACACAGCACGATACATTCAACGAGTTCCTAAGGAACTGCCCAATGAGCTCAGATACATAACTGTGGCAAGGCACAGATCAGGCTGGTGTACAAAGACTAACAGCATGCAGACACAAGGTGTCAAAGGGCACAGTGGCCTCCATAATCCATAAATGGAAGAAGTTGGGGACGATCACAACCCTTCCTGACCTGACGTTCAGCCAAACCAGCAGCCCTGGGAGAAGACCCTTGGTGAGAGACTTTAAAAAGAAACCCCAAAGACCCACTGTGGCTGAGCCCCAAAGAGAGGAGGGAGGGGGGAGAAAAGTTCAAAAGTCAACTATCACTGCAGCCTCCCCCAGTCGGGGCTTTAGGGCAGAGTGCGGCCGACGGAAGCCTCTCCTCAGTGCAAGACATAGGAAAGCGCTCAGTTTAAAAAAAAAACACATGATGACCCCGGGGGATATGAGAATAGGGTGTTAATTTCTAAGCGTATGTGTGGAAAAAAACCAGGCACGCCATCCCCTCCCCCAATCAATCCCAACAGTGACACATGGTGGGGGCAGCGTCATGCTATGGGGTGTTTTTCGCTGCAGGGACAGGACAACTGGTTGCAATTAAAGGAAAAATTGGAAGCGGCCAAGTAAAAGATATCCTGGATGAAAACCTTTTCCCAGACGCTTGGGTCAGCCCGGGCGAAGGTTATCTTCCAACAAGACAATGACCTAAGCCACGCTAAAATAACGTAGTGGCTTCAAACAATCTGTGCCCTTCTTGACGGGCCCCAGCCAGAGCCCTGACCTAACCCAATAGAGCATTCTGGGAGATTAAAAAATGGGTCCAAACCCCGTTCCCTCCAACCTGAGGGTGGGAGGATCTGCAAGGAATGGCTAGGATCCCCAAAACCCGGTGTGAAAAACTTGTTGCATCATTCACAAGAAGACTCATGGCTGTACTAGCTCAAAAGGTGCTTCAAACCCAATACTGAGCAAAGGGTCTGAATACTTAAGACCATGTGATATTTCAGTTTTTCTTGTTTAATAAATTTGCAAAAATATCTACATTTCTGTTTTTTTCCTTTTAAAATTGGGGAGGAGGGGTGCAGAGTGTACATTAATGAGCAAACAAATGAACTTTTTGGATCTTAGCAAATTTATTTATCCTGTACTGATCCTGAGTTACATCCTGTATTATCCTCCAGAGCTGCACTCACTATTCTGCTGGTGCAGTCACTGTGTACATACATTACTTATCCTGTACTGATCCTGAGTTACACCCTGTATTATACTCCAGAGCTGAACTCACTAATCTGCTGGTACAGTCATTGTGTTCATACATTACTTATCATGTACTAATCCAGAGTTACATCCTGTATTATACTCCAGAGCTGCACTCACTATTCTGCTGGAGCAGTCACTGTGTACATACATTACTTATCCTGTACTGTTCCTGAGTTACATCCTGCATTATACTCCAGAGCTGCACTCACTATTCTGCTGGTGCAGTCACTGTGTACATACATTTCTTATCCTGTATGACCCTGAGTCACACCCTGTATTATACTCCAAGCTGCACTCACTATTCTGCTGGTGCAGTCACTGTTTTACAATACATTACTTATCCTGTACTGTTCCTGAGTTACATCCTGTATTATACTCCAGAGCTGAACTCACTATTCTGCTGGTGTAGTCACTGTGTACATACATTACGTCTCCTGTACTGATCCTGAGTTACATCCTGTATTGTAGCCTCGAGTTGCAGCGGTGGAGTATAATTTAGGCTACAACTCAAGATCAATATAAGGTAAGTAACTTAATATGTTTAAAAAGTTACTCTACTTCTTAACAATCATAAACCGTGTCTTAAAGGGGTTGTCCACCTCGCCTTTTTTCTATGCATTATGGAACTGAAACTGTAAGGAAAAAAAAACACATGCTCACCTGTCACTTGCCATGTGTTCCAGTTATGCACCTTCCAGGGCTCTTTGCTGGTTTTCTGTTGTTTTGGGACTTTGGCCAAACGGAATATCACCACTGTAGCCGTCATGTGACGCTGCACCAGTCAAGACTCCAAACAGTGCCGTCCAGCAGTGTTATGTGACCACTGCAGCCTTTCACATGACTGGAGCACATGGCAGGTGAGAAGTCTATATGTCTTTTCTATCTTACCAGCGTCCGCTCGTTAGTGTACAGGAAACCACTGCTACTTTAATACAAATGTAGCAGAGCTGAGTTTGTTATCTTACTGTTTCTGGCATCATTGCTGAGCATGGTGGTTACCCTTGTGGTATTAATTTATTAAAGGAGTTTTAGAAACCGGCTACCCCCTCCCACTGTGCTAAAATAATAAGTTAACCCATACTTGCCTCTTCCATCACCACCATTTCAGCGCTGCCAGAGCTTCAGTGTCCCCCCCATCCCTCACGGATGATGTCACGTTCATCGATCACATGATGCTGCAACCTCAGCAGCCACATGCCTCTGCATTTACAGTATGTCTGCACAGAGGTCAGCGATTGGCTGCTTCACGTAGTCCATGAACGTGACATCATCAGTGAGGGACCAGGGAAGGGGAACCTGGAGCTCTGGCAGCGCTGAAACGGTGGTAATGGATTCTATTTATGGGGGTTGTATCTCTACAAAGATTAGCTTTCAATATGTAGGGGACAGCACGTTAAGACATTTTCTAAATAGATTGCTTTTTTCATTTTTCTTTGTTGAGGAGGTGAAAGTGATTTGATCAGCTCTGAGTGCACTCAGGTTTTTCTAGGTTACAGACCTGCTCTGCCCTGTTCTCTCTGCTGTTTGTTTTTTTCTGATAGCAGGGATGAAGTGATCACACAGGTTGGAACACAGAACAATCAGCAGCTTGAGAGCTTGACTGTTATCTGATCTAACAAACAAAGGAGACTGATTACTTTTGTTTACTTCAGCTCTTTAGGAGATAAACATCAACTATGAATACAAAGTTGATATGCTAATTACTGTCATTTAAATATGTAGATCCACTGCACACCAGACAAGTAGTTGTCATGCAAAAAGAAAGGGATTTTATTTACATATATATAGGCACAGCATATTAAAGGGTAGGGAAAGGAGATGCACAAAGTTCAAAAAGACATAATCAATCCAGTGTTGTACAATGATTGTGGATGTCTTATATTGGACGACGTTTCGGCGTAAGGAGTAACAGTAGTACTGATAGTCAAGTAAAGAGACGAGAGCAAAGAAAAAGAAAATAGGTAAGATGACAAAAATAGGATAGTGAAAACTATAGTAGATGAAGGAAGAGAGGTAGAAAAAGGAGAAATAGGGCATAGGATTAGGATACATATTGTCTTACCCACTATGGGGATGGGTGGTACATAGTATATATGGATGAGGAATAGGTATAGGTATATACCCTAAAAATAAAGCGAGATAAAAATTGTGGGTAAGGCATGTAGAAAAGATTAAGTAATTAGGATAATAAAGACAGCAAATGTAATTACCAAAGAAAGGGGGGAGCAGGGGGAAATGTCACAGGCTCCGATGGCACGCTGGGGGAAGCCAGGATATAAGCTTCTAAGAGCTGTAGGAGAGATAAATATAAGCTGTGTATGGATTTAAGAGAAAATAACTAGTGGAGTCCTGGAAGGGAAGTAAAGACTTACCTAGGAGTAAGAGGGAGTTGCGTGACGTCCGGAGGCTGCAATGCTGTGCCGGTGAATGTCCGGCTGCATCAGCGTCCGTATATAGCTCCCGCGCATGCGCGGGAAGCTGCGTCTGCGCAGAGGAGAGTTAGAGACTAGTAAGGGAAAGGGCAAGTAATAGGACACTGCTCATGCGTGAAAGAGTCTCTCATGCGCATAGAGGAGCAAGTCGGAGCATCAGTGAAGCCATGTAACAGACAAATAGGAAGGTGTAAGGTGAAAGAAAACGAGCTAAGTGTAAATGAATATAAAGTAATATAAAGTAAATGATAAGAGAATATGCAGAGGAGAAACAGTGGGAGAAATATAGGAGAGTGAGTAGCTATAAAAAAGAAAAGGTAACGGAGAGAAACAAATACAGAGGAGTGATGAAGAGTATGAGAAATGATCACAGGGCTGTGTAGTAATGAGAAGATTGAAAATGAGGAGAATGAGAGTACTGAGAGATAGGTGAATGGGAGAATATAGAGATATATAAGAGAAGACAATCAATAGGTAAAAGAATGATAAGTAAAGAAAAAATAATAAGAAAACTAGAGATCTAAATTACCATAAGGAGATTAGAGGTCATTTGATCTGTAAGAGAGGGAAACAATTAATACATAAAAGTGGTAATGCTGATAAGAAACATGATATAAAGGATCCAACATATAAGAAGGACATATATGATACAAAAAATATATAATCCAGCATTCATAGATGAATTCAAAATAATGAATAATAAATAATGGAGAATAGTGGATCATAATACAGGTAAAACGGGTCATACAGTCTATACCAGTAGCTTAGATGCGGCTCATGAGGGTGGTGACAATATACATAGAAGGGCCTATTTAAAATGGAAAATAATGAATGAAAAAATAATAATAATAATACGAGTGCATACTAATAAATAGAGAAATACTGAATCGAAATGATAAGTCACGACGTTCAAATACAAGGATCATATTTTAAGGATCAATATTTTTACATCATATTCGCGGTTCAAAACCGGAAGGTTCCAATGTACATAAGGTATGAATCCAAAATTTTTTCCTTTGGAGTAGGGTGGCGATACGATTACCACCTCTACGTGGCGGGGGAACATGTTCGATGACCTGAAACCTCAGTTGTGAAGGTTGATGGTGGTGTTGTAAGAAGTGAAACGGTATAGGTAACAGAGTTTCTTTGCATCTTATGGTGGATTTATGCTTGGAAATTCTATCCTTGTTGAGAGGTTTGGCCTACGTAAGCCAATCCGCACGGGCATTTCAATAAATAGATAACATAGCTAGATCTGCAAGTGAAGAAGCCTTTAATGGAATATTTATGGCCAGTCAAGGGGTGTGTGAAGTATTCCCCCTTTGTGATGGAGGAACACTGGGCACATCCGAGGCACGGAAAGGTACCTCGTCTAGCGGTGGAAAGGGTAGTTTGTCTTGTACGTGGTTTTGTAGAACCGAAATTGCTTTGACTAAATGATCCCTTTTATTCCTGTTCCTTTTGAAGCATTGTAGGGGTGGCTGTTGGAATTCTGTTATTTGAGGATATGAGTGGGAGAGTATTGTCCAATGTTTCCGGACGATGTCATGTATTTTATGTGAAAAAGGGTGATATTTTAGGACTAAAGGAATACGTGGTCTCGATTCAGTGGGAGTCCGTGAGGTCATTGTAGTGGTGGATGCGAGATTTTGTTCAAGAAGGGATGGTGGATAACCACGTTCCCTGAATTTAGTAGTCATCTCTTGTAGGCGTCTATCACGTATCTCTGGGTCTTGTACAATTCTGTGTACTCGGGTGTATTGCGAACGAGGAAGAGATTTCTTGGTATATGGAGCATGACAGCTCTTGTAGTGTAGTAAAGCATTTCGGTCTGTGGGTTTAATATAAAGGTCTCTAGATATGCTAATTACTGACATAGAACCAGACACAGCCTGCCCAGGAAGAGACAGAGTCCATGAGTAAAAGCTGTGAAACAGCGTGGTGAGACAATCCCTTCAAGCACAGTGGCAGGTGTGAGGAAGGTTTTTTAAAAGGCAAATTTATATCTACTTAAACAATTGACTTTAACCTGCTAAAAAAATGAATCTCACATGTAACACTTAACTAAACATTACCTAAAAGTCTCTTTCTTAAAGGGGTTGTCCCACTACATTGATTTGTCTTGTTTTCTTGGTTTCACTTTGAATTTGGGGGCGTGTTTACTGGCTTCCACTAGGCTGCAGTAGAAGCCAGGTCTGTAGCTATAGCGACCAGCGCTGGCAGCCTTTCACGAGAAATAGAACAGGTCTGTAGCTATAGCAACCAGTGTTGGCACCCTATCAGGATAGATCAAACAGGTCTGTAGCTATAGCGACCTAAGAGCTGAGGCAGCCCATACAAGGGGATATCTAGGAATAGGTAGGACACTCTTAATGGATACATTTTGCAAAGTGACTTGTTTTTGCAAGATCTTTAACATAAAAAGCAATCCCTGTAGTGAGACAACCCCTTTAAAGAAGACCTGGCATTTCTGATTTAGTGTTCCTGGTGAAATATAAATTCTAGAACAATCTTTCTTTAAATCTCTAAGTTCTTTATGAATCTGTCAGATGGGTGTTAGTTGTTGAGGTTTCAATCTGGAAATGTTAACACCCATCTGACAGATTCAGTAATACATTTCCTGTGGGAATAACAGAGGAACAGCACAACACAGAGATATAAGAGAAGAGGCTCCAGAATTGTTCTATCACAGGAAACAAAAGGATTTACTACAACAGACCTGTCCGGAGAGGTCACAGGTTCTTTTTAAACTATGGCCCAAGAATAAATGCTGCCTATGTTCTGTCCTTAGTGCTGAAATTGTATTTTTTTAAACAACAATGTATGCAGTTACTTTCTGCTATGTAGCCGAGGTTAGCTTGTCAGATGTAGTAGAGCTGAGCGTGTTGGATGTATCAGAGCTCAGCTTTTCACTGTCTAAAAGTGTTAAATATTTACATCCCATTGTGTTGAGACTAAGGCTATTTCTGTACAGTTTACGAAAATGGTCAGATTTTCGGCGGTTTTAGTATTTTGAAACTGCTGAATATCCGATAGTTCAGCAAGCCCATAGGCTTCAATAAAAACACAAACTGTAGTCTACACAGGTCATTTTTTTTTCCTGGCGCCGGCGGATTTAGGAACATGTTTTTTAATCCGCTGGTGGCAGAAAAGTGAGAACCAACTGCAGTTTTTGTGAAAATGGGGACAAAAAAGGCAGTCGTGCATCGGACGAACGCCGTCGCCTGTCCGACGGTTTTTATCCTATGTTGTGTGTTTTCAGCCTAAGGGCTTGTTCACACGGAGTTTTCACTCCGTGTTACAAGCGCTTTTTAGACCCGTCTCGGGGACCGACAGGACATGCAATTCTTTCAAAGACGGACCAGAGCTGCGCTATGGAAACACGCAGCGGTGATCTCTCATGTGAACGCCGCTGCGTCTTCCTCATAGCCCGCAGTGATAATCTCACTGCTAAGGCTCTGTCTACACTGCACAGAAAAACATCAGTTTTTACAGCGTTTTTCGTTTTCTTAAAACGCTGGAAAAACGACTGTAATCATATCCCATAGACTCTAATGTAACAACGTCCTGCTGTCTACACTGAGCTTCTTTTTTCTGCACGTTTTTACTGGTCGTATTTTGCAACATGCTCTAAAAAACGCCAGAGCCGGGCAGAAAATTTACTACAGGAGTCTATGGAAAGCGGCGGACGTCTTTTGGCGCGTTTTCGCTGTGTTTTTTGCCGCGATTTTTCAATGAAAACTCTCCTAGGAGACCCAAGTCACACCTATAGTGGGTGTTAAAAAAAGGTTATATCTGATCAAATCTGCATACAAGTGTCCGATGTGTCCTTTTTTGTACCTTTTATAATAAAATGATCACGCTTTGGTCGCTAACGATTTTTGCTGATTTCTCCTGTGACTTGGTCTGATATATTAGCCCCAGTTATAGCTGCAGCATAGGGGAAATGCATGAAGTCACTGTAGAGCTGATCTGGGTCTGACCCAGTAGCCTATGCAGTTACCAAGCCCTAGCAGGTTAGCAGGAAGCCTGGAGGCTCACTGAGCACTATTGACACACGGATCAGCGAGACAGGGGCGGTTATAAGGTAGTGGAGGTTCCCAGGTCTGTCTTATGTGTATGCTATTTATTTATTTTTTATTCTCACCTTGTAAGGCTATGTTCACACGGCTTAAATTGGGACGTATTTCGCCCTGTATTTCCCGGCGTACTGCGCTCAATACGTGGCGAAATACGTCCCAATAATTACGGTAACCCACAATTCTCATAGAGAACTATGGATTACGCCTCCTCTCCCTGCTCTCACAATACAGCGAGCAGGGAGAGAAGTGACATGTCAATTATTCATGGTGTTTACGCGCCACGAGCAATGAATGTCTATTGGGACGGCGAGCCGCCGCCCCTCCCCCCCGCCCCGCGGGAGCTCCCGAACACATGGTGTAATTGCGGGGAGTAATTATGCTGTGTGAACTTAGCCTAAGATAATAAATGTGATTTCTAGGTTTATGGTTGTAACGGAGGTGGTAGTGGATCCTCTGGACCACCACAAGCGATGGCGTAAGCCACGCCAGGGAGCGGAGTCTAAGTAGGTCCGGTTTTCACCAGAGCCCGCCGCAAAGCGGGATGGACTTGCTGCGGCGGATTACTACCAGGTCGCTACCCCTGGCGTGACTTGCTTGCGGTGGCAGCCGAGGTGTTGCGCGGTACAGAATCATGAAGCAGGCTCGTAGTCAGGGACAGGCAGAAGGTCAGGGCAGGCGGCAGTGTTCGTAGTCGGGGACAGGCAGAAGGTCAGGACAGGCGGCTAAGGTTCGTGGTCAAGGGCGGAGGCAGAAGGTACGGTACACGGTAATCAGAGCAAGACACTCTGGAACGCTTCCTCTCTAGGCATAGGGCACTATCGATTCAGCAATGTGCCCAGGAAGGGGCAGAGCTTAAATAGGGTCAGCACCAGGTGAGACCAATCACCTGCGTGCTGTCTCTTTAAATTTTCCTGCAGTGCCGCGAGCACCCGGCCGGCAGCAGGAGCGCGCGCCGGGACGGATACAGGAGCGAGGCGAGGTAAGTGGTATCCCGAGCCGCCGGGGTGTCTGCGGCGTTGCGGGTGTGCCTGCAACCCGACACGGGGGTCGCAGGGACACCCGTAACAGTACCCCCCCCCTTTGGCCGCCCCCCTCTTTCTGGCCCGCATAAAACTAGACAAGTGACTCCGATCCAGGTGTTTCCTCGGGCCCAAAAACCCCCTTCCCAAGTCACCAAAAAAAATCGTCTCCCCTAACCATCTTCTGGCCAAAATTTTTGAGGGCCAAAAAACATTGGTGGAGTTCAGTACGGAGACGGGGGAACCACAGGCCGAGAGAATCGGTTACGGATGACCGGTTTCAGTAGGGAGACATGGAAGGAGTTTGGGATGCGCATGGTCGGAGGGAGCCGGAGCTTGTAGGCCACTGGTTTGATGCACCTGAGAATTTCAAAGGGACCTAAAAAGGGGGGAACCCAGCTTGTTGCTGGGGATTTTAAAGCGGACATACTGGCAGACAGCCAACCTTATCCCCCGGAAGCAAAGGAAGGAGGGGGTCTTCTTTTCTTGTTCCGCTTGGACCTTCATACACGCCGGGCCTGGAGCGGGGATTGGCGGTCCCCTTTCCCAAAACCGCAGATAGGTCGCGGACCAGACTATCCACCGCAGGCACATCGGAGGAGGCAGAGGGCAGCTGAAGGGGTGGGCGGGGATGCTGACCGAAGACTATGAAGAAGGGGGACGCCCCAGCGGAATCAGAGTCCAGAGAATTATAAGAAAACTCCGCCCATGGAAAACAGACCAGACAATCATTTGTCTTGTGGATACAAAGTGGCGGAGATAGGTACCCAAGACTTGGTTCACTCTCTCCACTTGTCCATTTGATTGAGGGTGGTACACGGAAGAGAAGACCAGATCAACTTGTAGGAGAGAACAGAGGCCCCGCCAAAATCTATAGACAAATTGTAATCCCTGAACCGAGACAATGGGGGAGGGGGAGTCCATGTAGACGGAAGATATGTTTAAAAAGCAGCTGGGCAAGTCGAGGAGCAGAAGGGAGACTGGGCAGGGAATGAAGTGTGCCATTTTTGAAAAACGGTCAGTGACCACCCAGATAACGTATTACCATCAGAGGGAGGCAGGTCGGTGATGAAGTCCATGGCAATGTGGACCCAAGGACTGTTAGGGACGGGCAGAGGCTGCGCAGACCGCCGGTTTGGTGCGCGGGGATTTTTTGCGAGCAAAAAGTAGTACACGCCTAACGAATCCTTCCGTCCTTGGCTAGATCGGCCACCAGTAAAAACGGGAAACTCAGAGAGGAGGACCTTCGAACCCCTGGGTGTCGTCAATTCGGGAACAATGTCCCCAGTTCAGCCCCCTCTTCCGGAGTGCAGGGGCGCCACATACGTCTTCCCCGGAGATTTGCTGGAGATTTGCGGGAGCCACGGATATCAGACGTTCGGGGAAAGTACAATATGCTGGGCTTTCGCCCCCTTTCTCCACTAATATGGGAGGCGCGAGGACAGGGCATCCGCTTTGACATTCTTCTCTGCCGGTCGAAAGTGTATAACAAAATTTAAAAAACGTGAAAAAAACAGTGACCACCTGGCTTGGCGCGGGTTCAGCCGCTGCGCTGTTTGGAGGTAAAGGAGGTTCTTGTGATCGGTGAAGATGTTGACGGGATGTTGAGCACCCTCCAGGAGGTGGCGCCATTCCTCCAAGGCAAGCTTAATGGCCAGTAACTCACGATCACCGATGGTATAGTTTCTCTCAGCGGGTGAAAAGGTTTTAGAGAAAAACCTGCAGCTCCGAATCTTGCCTTTAGGGCCTTCGGGTGAGAACTGCTCCAGCACCCACGGAAGAGGCGTCGACCTCCAGGAAGAAAGGGCTCTCAGTATCTGGACGGGATAGAACCAGTGCTGAAGCGAAGGCGGCCTTTAATTTGGAGAAGGCCTCTTCGGCGGCTGGTGGCCATAGTCAGGGGTTGGCAAGTTTCCTAGTTAGGGCCACAATTGGAGCGACCAACGTTGAGAAATGAGGGATGAATTGCCTGTAATGGTTCACAAACCCCAAAAAACGCTGGATGGCCCGAAGACCGACAGGTCGAGGCCACTGGAGGACAGCCGACAGTTTAGCGGGGTCCATCTGTAGACCCTTGTCCGAGATTATGTACCCGAGGAACGGGAGGCTGGTTCTGTGGAATTGGCACTTTTCTAGTTTGGCGTAGAGGTGGTTCTCACGCAGGCATTTCAAGACCTGGCGTACATGTGACTGGTGGGCCCCCAGATTAGGTGAAAACACCAGGATGTCGTCCAAGTAGACAACTACGCATACATACAGGAAATCCCTGAAAATGTCATTAACAAACTCCTGGAAGACTGCTGGGGCGTTGCATAGGCCGAAAGGCATCACAAGATGCTCGAAGTGCAAAGGAAGAAGGCGGTCTTCCACTTGTCACCTTCTCGGATCCGAATGAGGTTGTAGGCCCCCCGCAGGTCTAGCTTGGAAAAGACTTTAGCTCCCCAGAGACGGTCAAAAAGTTCAGTAATCAGTGGCAATGGATACCCGTTCTTAATGGTGATCTTGTTTAAGCTGCGGTAGTCAATGCACGGTCGCAGGGACCCATCCTTCTTCTCCACAAAGAAGAACCCAGCACCCGCTGGGGAAGTAGACTTACGATGAAGCCTTTCTGAAGATTCTCCTTTATGTAGGCCGACATAGCCTGAGTCTCAGGTACAGAGAGCGGGTAGACCCTACCCCGGAGTGGACTAGTCCCAGGCAGCAGGTCAATAGGACAATCGTAGGAACGATGTGGAGGAAGAGTCTCCGCTTGCTTCTCAGAGAAGACATCTTGAAAGTCCTGGTAGGCTTGTGGCAGACCTGACAGCGGCTTGGGAGCTGGAAGAGAAGAAGAGGGGCATACCCGGCGAGGTGCCACTAGACAGCGAGACTGGTAGTCTCGACCCCAACGCAAGACTTCAACCGTCTTCCATTCGAGCATAGAGGCGTGACGCTTCAGCCACGGAAGCCCCAGGAGGACAGCCGAGGAAGAGCGGGGTAGCATGAAGAATGCGATCTTCTCTTTGTGTAGAGCTCCTACTTGTAGGACCACTGGTTCTGTCCGAAAGACGATGGGGTCGTACAGAAGCTCACTGGAGACAGACGCGATGACCAAGGGTTGGTCTAAGCGGACCACCGAGAGACGATACTTGGCCACCAACGCAGTGTCCATAAAATTCCCAGCGGATCCAGAATCCAAGAAGGCAGCCACTTGGAACGAGACTCCGGAATTGGTTTTGACCAGAACTTGCAGCATAAGCCGACGAGAGGGATTGATCACACCTAGGGACGCCTCTCCTACGAAGCCTAGATGTGAGCATTTCCCGGATGTTGCGGACGGAGTGGGCAACCCCTGAGGAGATGTTCGGAACTGCCGCAGTAGAGGCATAGTTTGACCTCACATCGTCGAGTCAACTCTTGCGGAGTCAGGTGGGTTCTGTCCACTTGCATGGCCTCTTCCATGGTTGGCTGAGAAGGAGGCAGTGAAGGCCAAAGGAACACCGGTGCAAGACGGGGTAGACGACGGGTTCGGATAGGTTCACGCTCTTGGCGGAGCTCCTCACGTCTCTCCAAGAAACGGATGTCAATCCAGTTCGCCAGGGGAGAGCTCGCTTAAGGGGAAAACGGAGGGTTTCCCCGGGTGGCGAGGGCATCCTTAATCTGGCTTGAGAGGCCCTTCTTAAAGGTGGCGCACAACACTGCATCATTCCAGGACAGTTCCGAAGCAAGTGTACCTAATTGCACGGCATAGTCACCTATGGAGGAGTTCCCTTGCTGGAGATTCAGTAATGCGGTCTCGGCAGACAAAGCGCAGGCAGGCTCTTCGAAGACGCTGCGGAAATCCTGCAGGAACGTCACTAGATCAGCTGTGACCGGATCACCTCGGTCCCAGAGGGGGGTCGCCCAGGCCAGGGCTTTCCCAGAGAGAAGACTGACCACGAAGGCTACCTTGGACCTTTCGGACAGGAATTGTCCTGCCATAAGTTCCACGTGGAGGGAACACTGGGTGATGAAGCCCCTGCAGGCTTTTGGGTCGCCATCAAATTTCCTTGGCATAGACAACTGGAGTTTAGGACCGGCGGACATCCCCGGAGAGACTGTCACAGAAAGGGGCCACGGCAGCCATTGCTGCTGCTGCGTGCGAGGAGCTGCTGCATCATGAGGACAGCTGGTTGAGCTGCTGTGCCTGTTGAGCGATCTGCTTCGACTGTTGGGCCACGATGGTGGTGATGTCAGAAACGCTCGGCAGGGGCACCTTGGCGGGATCCATGGCCGAATCGAACTGTAACGAAGGTGGTAGTGGATCCTCTGAACCACCACAAGCGATGGCGTAAGCCACGCCAGGGAGCGGAGTCTAAGTAGGTCCGGTTTTCACCAGAGCCTGCCGCAAAGTGGGATGGACTTGCTGCGGCGGATTGCTACCAGGTTGCTACCCCTGACGTGACTTGCTTGCAGTGGCTGCCGAGGTGTTGCGCGGTACAGAATCGTGGAGCAGGCTCGTAGTCGGGGACAGGCAGAAGGTCAGTGCAGGCGGCAGTGGTTAGTAGTCGGGGACAGGCAGAAGGTCAGGACAGGCGGCTAAGGTTCATGGTCAAAGACGGAGGCAGACGGTACGGTGCATGGTAATCAGAACAAGACACTCTGGAACGCTTCCTCTCTAGGCACAGGGCACTATCGATTCGGCAGGAAGGGGCAGAGCTTAAATAGGGTCAGCACCAGGTGAGACCAATCATCTGCGTGCTGTCCCTTTAAATTTTCCTGCAGTGCAGCAGGAGCGCGCGCCAGGACGGACACAGGAGCGAGGCGAGGTAAGTGGGATCCGAGCCACCGGGGTGTCCGCAGCCCGAGCGCTGGGCTACGTCACCGGCCGCCCGCAGGAGACGCTGCGGCGTTGCGGGTGTGCCTGCGACCTGACACGGGGGTCGCAGGGACACCCGTAACAATGGTTTGCCTCATTATGTTTATGTAAAGGTTTTTTATTTACATTTTTTTTCCCCGATAGATTTTGTCAAGTGCAATTTGTGGAATTTATTATTTATTTTCCTTTTGTATTTATTTAAAGGGGTTTTCCAAGACTTTTAAAATACCTCCCTATCACCTCCCTCCCTGCGCTAAAATGAAAAATGAACCCAAACTTACCTTTCCCTTCACCACCATTCCAGCGCTGTCAGAGCTTCAGTGTCCACCCCACCCCCTCATCTATCTCCAGTCCCTCACTGGTGATGTCACATTCATGGATTGCATAATGATGCAACCAAGCTCTGGCCTCATCAGTCCCATGCATGTACAGTAGGCCAGTAATTAGCTGCAGCATCATGTGATCCATTAACGTGACGTCATCAGTGGGGCACATAATCTCCAAAAAATTGGGAATCTCGCAAGAGAACAAAGAGTGACTTTTGATCACTATATTTACTATTTTGCCATAGGCAAACTTAAACTCTATCTATTTAAACACTAAACGTAACTTTTATTATATCTAACTCTTAACCTCTATACACACTTTTTTAAAAACCTGATCTCTATCCTCATCATTTAACCCTTTTTGCTTCTGAAAGAGGGAATAACTCCCTTTCTATCATCAAGTCTGGTGGAACCCCACCTATTAACAGGAGAGCCTTATATCTATAGCAAAGTACTAGCTTCAGTAAGGGATCCCAAGCCAACTACTTGGGCAGTCGTCCCTAATCTTATAGACACAGAACAAATAAGGCCCCCTTGTGACACCGTCTGCAGCAGGTGACACTTGTAGACAGAGGTGAGAGATCACAATTTAAAACGTCATGCCTGACCTCCCCGACATGTTTCACCAGCTAACCTGGCTTTATCAAGGCTTAGAGGTCCGATCACATGTGGTCTGAGCTCACTTCCTTTTATATCATGTTAGGTAAACACCCCGTTCAGGTGCTCACCAATTAGCCATCAGAGAATCCACATAAAGCCCACTCCCCCTTCCGCGCGCACACTCATAACATGTCCTGCTATGGGGATCCCTTGGGATCCCTTACTGAAGCTAGTACTTTGCTATAGATATAAGGCTCTCCTGTTAATAGGTGGGGTTCCACCAGACTTGATGATAGAAAGGGAGTTATTCCCTCTTTCAGAAGCAAAAAAAGGTTAAATGATGAGGATAGAAATCAGGTTTTTAAATAGTGTGTATAGAGGTTAAGAGTTAGATATAATAAAAGTTACGTTTTAGTGTTTAATAGATAGAGAACTGATAGAGTTTAAGTTTGCCTATGGCAAAATAGTAAATATAGTCATCAGTGGGGGACCCATATGTGGGGGGAGGCACTAGAGCTGCGGCAGTGCTGGAACGGTGGTGATGGAAAAGGTAAGTATGGGGCAATTTTTTTTATTTCAGTGCAATGTGAGGTGGTGGGGAGATTTTTAAAATACTTGGAAAACTGGAAAACCCCTTTAAATGAATACATAAATATAAAGAGAAAAAAAGAGAAAAAATTCCCATTTTCCCAATCTATGGGAAAAAATTTAAAAAATAAAAAACCTATACATAATTGGTATCGCTGCAACCATAATGACTCGAACTGTAAACCTATAAATCACATTAAATATCTTACAATTTGAGCAGTGTAGAATTATAGAATTGCTATTTTTCCTCATCTTCTTATTAAGAAGCATAAAGGGAAAGTGAACTAAAGTTATTATGTACCCCAAAACTGGTACCAACAAAAACGAAATGAAACCTGCAAAAAAACCAGACCCCTACTGCCCCAAATAGCTATAAGAATAAATATGTTCTAGGTTTCACACAAAATATGTTTATTTAGAAAGTTTTTTTTTGTTTTGTAAAAGTAAAAAACAAATTTTATAAATCTGGTTTTGCCATAATCATACTGACCTATAGAATAGATTTATCGTAGTATTTTTAGCATATGGTAAATGGCGTGAATTTAAAATGCAAAAAAACAAAAGAAGATGGCAAAAGCGCTATTACTGGGTTTTTTTTTTTTAATTCCTCCCAGAAAGAATTAATACAAGTTCATGGATAAGTTATATGTATCACAAAATGGTGCCATTAAAAATATATATTAAAAAAAAAACTTACCTAGGAAAAAACAAACCCTCATTTGGCTGTCTTTATGAAAAAATAAAAAAGTTATGACTTACGACAATGAATGAAGGAAATTGCTTGGACCTTTCTGGGTTAAAAGCCAATAGGGTACTGTACTATAAAAGTTCATATTACATCGGCCAAAGGTGATCTCGGGGATGTTAATATTAATGGTGTTGCAGAACTCGACAGAACCCGTTAATGGTGCTACAGCTCACCATAGTGAATGGGACAAAGCTGCAATACCAGGCACAGCCACAACTGTACTTATGGCGCTGTGCCTAGGTAAACAATGAATGAGACAAGTGTGCCAGAAGTTGGACCTTTACTAATGAAATCTGATGGTCTACCCTAAAGAAACTCCAATAATATTAAAGGGGTTTTCTCACTACAAGGATTGCTTTTTATATTAAAGATCTTGCAAAAACAAGTCACTTTGCAATATTTGTCCATTAACAATGTCCTTACTATTCCTAGATATCCCTCTTGTATGGGCTGCATCAGCTCCTCAGGTCGCTATAGCTACAGACCTGTTCAATCCCTCCTGATAGGCTGTCATGACTGGTTGCTATAGCTACAGACCTGGCTTCTACTGCAGTCTAGTGGAAGCCAGTAAACACGCACCTGAATTCAAAGTGAAACCAAGAAAAAGGACTGAGGTAATTTGTATAAATGTAGTGAGACAACCCCTTTCTGACAGGTAAGGATGTATAAAGCGGACTCACTGGCTGGGCCCAAGTCATATGGGATATATTGTGTTCAATACAGCAAATACAGTAGCTAAATAATTATATAATGAGAATGCAGTCAATTGTGGCCCCCTATCAGAACCCATAACACAATTGCTTTATGTTTGCAATGGCAGCAAGGGGCCTAATGAAGGCTTTCAAGTCTGCCATGTTTGTACTCCTATTACACCAAAAACAAAGAATGTTCAGCCAGCTCACCTGGTTGGGAATATCGGCTTGATGTGAGGGCGCACAACAACTCCCAGAGGCCAGTGGCAAATAGCAAATTCCAAGAAGACCATATGGTCAGCATAGCCAGCACTGGGTAAAATCATAGCACTATTAAGGGGGCTGAAACCTGAAACGCATCAGCTCCATCTGACTATATTTGAAAATATCTTTTTAATGGATTTATATGTAAAGAATTTTTTTTGTATTTTAACTCTTGCTGGCTACGCTGACTTTATGCATACATGCCAACTCTCCCGTTTTTGGCGGGGGGGTCACCGCTAATTGGGGTCCCCCCCCCACAGCCCTCCCGGCAGAGTTGGCACTTCTCCCGCCGGCAGGCGGCGGGGGCTCTTCACCGGACCGCGGCGACAGAGTAGCACTGGTGTGCTACTCTGGCGCCGCCGGGCCGTTCCCACAGGCGGGTGAAGCAGCCGCTGCGGCCGCTTCACCCGCCTGGAGTCTCGCTGTGCAGGGAGGAGGCAGGAGGGATCGTTCCCTCCTCCCTCCTCCCCCTGTATGTACCCGGCCGGTGTGCGCTGTACATACAGGTCAGCGGCGCAGGGGGAAGTGACCTGGCAAACAATGGGGGCGCTACCTGGCAAACAATAGGGGCATCACCTGGCAACAGAGGGGGCACTACCTGGCTAAAAATGGGGGCATCTACCTGGCAAACAATGGGGGCATCTACCTGGAAAACAATGGGGGGCAACACCTGGCAACAGAGGGGGCACTACCTGGCAAACAATGGGGGCACTACCTGGCAAAAGAGGGGGCACTACTGGAAAACAATGGGGGCACTACCTGGCAAACAAGGGGGGCATCGCCTGGGCAACAGAGGGGGCACTTACCTGGTAAACAATGGGGGCACTACCTGGCAAACATTGGGGGCATCACCTGGCAACAGAGGGGGCACTACCTGGAAAACATTGGGGGCATCTACCTGGCTAACAATGGGGGCACTACCTGGCAAAAGTGGGGGCAACTACCTGGCAACAGGGGGCACTACCTGGCAAACAATGGGGGCATCTACCTGGCAACAGAGGGGGCATCTACTTGGCAACAGAGGGGGCACTACCTGGCTAACAAAGGGGGTACTACCTGGCTAACAACGGGGGGCATCTACCTGGCTAACAAAGGGGGGGCATCTACCTGGCTACAGAGAGGGTATCTACTTGGCTACAAGGGGGCATCTACCTGCCTGTAAGGGGCACTACCTGGTTATGGGGGCTACTACCTGGCTATAAGGGCATCTACCTGGCTTTCTTCCAAAGCCGTTATGCAGTTAGGTGGAGTGGGTGTGGCTTTTTGAAGGGGCATGGCACACCGACAAGATGGGCGTGTCCATGCAATCTCCTGCTTTTTCAATTTCAAAAGTTGGCAACTATGCCTTTATGGTCCTCTTGGAATTTACGCCTGTTACATCCTGACATAGGCAGGGTGTAATAGGAGATCAGTGTAATGGCCATATACTGCAGTACATCAGTACAGTACAACTACTGAAAATACGTGGTGATCAGTTGTGCCAAATAGCTAACTCAGCTCAGCTACCTGGGTGACTCGGCTGACTCATACTGTGATTGAGGCTGACGATATCACTCGGATGGCTGAGTGCTGCCTGTACCCAGTAACAGGTTAATATGTAGAATTAGGTATGCGCTTTCCAAGCATGTCTGTCAGTGGTTACACAATCTCCATAAATCTCACCGTCACACGTGGCAATGGCGTGATTGTTACTAACCTAAGGCAGTGCTCTGCAACCCGTGGCACTCCTGCTGCTGTAAAACTACAACTCCCATCATGCCAATGTGTTATTGTTTTGCAACAGTTGCAGGCCACAGATCCATGACTGCCATGAGCAATCTTAAGACCCTATGAAGCCAACCTGTCCTGCGTTATTAGATTTATAGTAAAGTTTTATATATTATTATATAATTGGGGAAGTCTTGAATAGGTATTGGAAAATAATGTATGTTTTATAAAAAAAATTAAAAAAAAGAAAGAAACAGTGCCACACCTGTCCACAGGTTGTGTGTGGTATTGCAACTCAGACCTATTCACTTCAATGGAGCTGCACTGCAGTGGTTAGCACTGTTACTTTTCAGCACTGAGGTTCTGGGTTCAAAGCCCACAATAGAGGGGGAGCTGCAACCATCAGTCATTGACTTATATGGAAAATCATTTCCTGTACACTTCACAAATACTTGCGACTTTGTGTTGCTCTATCACATAAAACATCACTAAAATGCACTAAAGTATGTGGCTGAAATGTTTAAACATGAGGAAAAGTTCAAGGGATATGCATACCTTTACCACCCTATGTCTACTAATGTATATGGATGTGATATTTAAATATCTTGGGTGACATGAAAACTGTCACCTCACAAGCTTCAGCTAAATACAGAGGACTCATATTACCGGCCAATTGATATCAATAGAATCCGGAGCAATAAGCCTAAGCCAAAGGGAGCTTCTAATTAAAAAAGCTATTGTCTAAAGTAAACAATCCCTTCAACAAATTTCTATCATGCGATACATTGAGGTTCATGAACACCAAGGACTTGTTATTGAGCAATACTGGGGAATATCTCAAAGAATCGCAAGGACATCTATATCCAAGCAATGTTGGAGGTTCTCTCCATAAACACCAATCACCTCTTTACTGGAGCAAAGTAAGGAGATCTCTCCATAGACACCAACAACCTCTATATTCAAGCAATGTTGGAGAATCTCTGCATGAACAGCAAGAACCTCTTTACTGGAGCAAAGTAAGGAGACCTCTCCATAAACACCAAGGACCCCTTTATTCAAGCAATGTTGGGGGAACTCTCCATGAACAGCAATGCCTTCCTTATTTCAGCAACATTCGAAGATCTCTCCATGAACACCAGGGACCTCTTTATTTGAGCACTTCTGGGAAATCTCTCCATGAACACCAAGGACCTTTTAATTTGAGCAATGTTATGGGATATCTCCATGAACACCAATGACCTCTTCATTTGAGCACTGTTGGGGAATCTCTCCATGAACATCATGGACTTTTTAATTTGAGCAATGTTAGGGGATTTCTCCATGAACACTAAGGGTTTCTTTGTTTTAGTAATTTTGGGAGATCTCTCCATAAACCTCAAGAAACTCATTATTCGAGCAATGTTGTGGGATCTCTTAATGAACCCCAAGGACCTCTTTATTCTAATTATATTTGGTAATCACATCTGAGAGTATCTAATGGCTTTATAAGAGATCTCTTTAACTTTCCATGCTACCCAAAAAAGCAGACCAGAGACCAGTTCAGTAGATAAAAAGGAATGCAGCCAGCTCAACACTCCAAGAATGTTTCCCTGGTGTTGGACTGTACAGAAGCCTAAACAGTGTAGTGATAATAAAACAGAATCCAAATATTCAGCAATCCAGGAATAGAAAATAAAATTTCTAATTTATTGGAAAAGCATTAAAATGGTATCCACATTGAGGATCAGAGACAAGAAGATGCTTACTGGTTTAAAGGTCACAAAGTGTTCTTAATCAAAGCATTGTGAGTTTGAAATGCATAGGAGTACTTCTTTTCTCTATGACCCATGATGCGGATTCTGTTTTACTGTTTAACCAATAAATATGGAGTTTTAGGGCGACATGTCCCAACACACCAACCCCAGTTTTTTGTTCTATTTTGTGGCAAACTCATTTTTGACGCCATATTCTTGTTGTAAATGGACTGTCGTACACCAAAATTAGGTGCATTATACGCCGGGAACGACACTTTGTTATGCTCCTAAATATGGTGCACTGTGCGCCCCCATCGGGCAATGAGCCTCAATAGTCGCATACCATATACTACCAATGATATGCTATGTCCAGAATGTTGAGCAATGCCCCCTGTTTTGATGCAATGCCCCCTTTTTTGACACAATGCCCCCATTTTTGATGCAATGCCCCCTTTTTTTAATACGATGTGCCATTTTAGGCGCATTAAGTAATCTATGCAAGGTATACTTGACAAATATTTTAAGAAAGTATCGGACTTTCAGGCTCACTTTACACTGATTTAATGCGCCTAAAACTGGTTTAGATGTCGCCCTTAGTTTCTATTTCTGGGTTGTTGAATATTTGGGTTCTGTTATACAGAGAATGGTTCAGATAAACTACATCTGTATTACCGTCTCCTATAAGCTATTTAGAATTAATAACATATATGTGGTTCTTTGCAGATTTGCTGACTGGGTTCCAGAGAATAAAATGAGGATGCAGCACAGCGTACACACCATGGTCTTTGTGTCGCTCCTTGCAGTGACATTTTTCTTATCCAATCTTGGACAGAGTCAAGGTAATCATACTAGTGCATGATAGTGTATCTGTATTATATCTCCCTGGTTATCTGGTGTGCAGAAACATATGTAAAGTTAATGACAGATGAATATTATAATGTAGCTATGTATTATATTGCCTAATACCTGTTACCTTTACATCTAAAAACAATGTATATGTCATATTTTGATAACATTTTTGCTTTTGGTTTATATATTGCATCGTATGTTGACTTTCTTATCTGGTGCTAAAAAACAAAAGAGAACGCCAAAGTGCACACCTAGTGCAACAATGTATAGACAGTGGGTATATATACAGGGAGTAACGATGGCTTCTCACCTTGTTGTGTTGTACTAGTCATGGTACAACACACTTTAAAGCGTAGTAGAAGTCCTCTGGGAGTAATATCTATGCTGCCGATATCCCTTCTTGGTAAGGTACCTATACTGCGGTACCACCAGTACTCTAAATAAAGTAGTTCCCTATGTCTCCCTATGGGGTTTTTATGGTATAAATATATAATATAAGCGTAGTGCTCTATAGTAATAAATAAATGTATAATTATTAATTGGCAACCACCTTGGTAATACAAAAGGATAATAAAATATAGAGAATGCTGGGACTACGGGTTTCGTGTATACACTTGACACACTTCCTCACACTAGACACTTCCAGGTCTAGCCTGAGGTAGTGTGTGAAGTGTACACGTGAAACGCGTGTAGGGAACTACTTTATAATATGTTGACTAATGTTATAGATTATACTAGATTATGCTGTTTAATAAGGATGATTTCTTCACAGGATTTCTCTCACCCTCATACCCTTCATCTCCCTATATTGAATATTGGTAGATTGACTAGATATAATCAATATTTTCTTGCAGGATTTCACCAAGGACTAACATTTTTGCAGTTTTTTTAATCATATTATGAATGTCATTAAGATAGATGGTTGCAAGTCGTCAGCTACACTGTGCTGTTGTAACGATTTCCAACTGGGATGGCTGATTAACGCCTGGATATGGCGGATCCTCTGGGCCCGCAGCGGGTGCAGAGGGTAAACGCAGGCGGTGGGTAGCCAAGTGCAGGTCTGGGTTGAAGGTGCTGGAACGGAGACAGGGCCCTGCAGGTGTAGCCGTTAAATGGGTGACAGTCCAGTTATAACTTGTGAACGTATTGCAGTTTGGTAGCAGACTTTGTAAGGCAACAGGTAACAGAAGGAATTTGCCATCTGGTTCAGCATCAGTTGTTCAGCAGGTACACTGGTAAACGTGCAGGTTAAACCGTAAGAGAACAGAAGCAACGCAGCGCATGGTGTGTGTTGTGATCATATGTAATTGGCTCAAGAGCAGACTCAGAAAACGAACTGACGCCGAGGCGCCGTAGACGGTATGGAAGTTGCCTGAGAGAGAATATAATAACAGAGTCTCAGAGGTTACTTGGGCTGGAAACAGGAACACACAGTCTCTTAAATGGGTGCAGTGGTCCGTAGTGCGCCCCTAGAGGAGCGCAGCGGTTGATGCGCACAGGCGCCAGGAGCTGAGGAAGAAATGTTTGTAATTCAGACCTGCCAGCAGGAATGGCTACCTGGAATGGCAGGAGCCGGGACAGGTGCGTGCAAAGAGCCAGGAACACCAGGGGATGTCGCAGCAGCGGCCGGGACACAGGGGCCGCGGAGTGAACTGTGACAGCTGTATATGTCATATGAACTTGGGTCTATTTCTTTCCTGCAAAAGGAATTTTTGCTTATGCCCCTTCAGTTTTTTTTCCTTTGCCTTCCAAGGTCTCTGATCGGTGCAATACTGGTGTTTTGGATCAGCACCTAAATGGTACTGAATCACGATTGTCAACAGGTTTTTCTAATCGGATGTTTTAAGGTTGCATGACAGAAGAAATCAGTCGCTGAACTCCCAGCTCGCAGTAGAAAGACACTTCTAATTTATTCAAGTAAACAGCCCCCAATAATAAACAAAAATTTTATAACCTATTGTTCAGTGTTGGGTGCAAAGTACTTAGGGAGGCTTGAGTGCAGACCCCCACACAGAATCACAGGTAGCCATACTTGTCAGGTCCAATTGATTGTGTTATGGGCTCTTATTTGGTTCACTCTGCAACCTGTATTTCTCTTACTATCATCGTGGGTGTAGTTGAATGAAGGAGCCATATTGTGGGTGAAAGTAGAATTTCACATTTGATAATTCCACAAACAGTCCCCCCTTGAAATGACACATTTATACCTTTCCCTAATCTAGCCCTATTTTATTTCAAAACCTGTCCCTAGCGGAGGGCGCCTCCGAAATGGTACGACCCCCAAATATCCCCTGGGCACACCCTATCTCACCCCACTAAGTTGTCAACTGGGGAGACTGTCTTCAGGAGTGGTGTATCGCTCTTCTTCTTTCATCTGCTGCAGGTGGTTGTAGTTCGGGTGTTCACTGCTTTTTCAGGATTTTACCTTAACAAGTAACATAGTGTTAGTAACCAGGGAGGAGGACTGCAGTGGCGTATACAGTCGTCATCCGTTCTCGACATCTGTTACCATATGTAAGACTGATATTAGTAACCGACTTCTCAGTAGTTTCTCAAACCAAGGGAAAACACCAGACACACACATTAATGCCGAGATAACCAAAATGCAAAATACAGCAATCCCTATCTGCGCCAGCGCTCCCTGCCAACCCTTCAAACCAAGCTTAAACCAGCTGTCCCAGGGGTGGTCAATCCCAGAGTTTCTTTTCAAACTCCATCGAGAGATCGATGAGTTTAAGGGCAACAGTGACTATCTCATTTGGCCCTGTGTTATCTGGATTAAAATGTGATAGCATGTCTCCTCTATCTCTTGCACACTCCACTCATTTCATGCTAAAACATCATATCTAGGCCATTCATTGAATCACGCCCATGCAGAAGTTGGTCTTCTCTTGCTCTGCTAGGCCCTATACTTAGTACAATCCGCACAAATCACTGTGATGTTATAGTAGATGTAATTGATCTAACCACGTTTCTTACAGTAATGATTGGTATTAAGGCCTCAAACCCTGCAACCTGGTCCTGGCCTTAACTTGTCTGGTACTCCCCTTGGGACCTCTATGGCATCAAATATACACATGAGGGTCAAAGCTACCTTTGAGGGAGTTTTCTTTTTCCTCCTGCTGTGGGAATGGGAAAGAGTTGCTTTCAGTAGCTTTCTCTACAATGTGGATGGGGTATGAGCATTTTGCAAGGCAACATACTGTTTGTCCAGTTACCCCTCTAATTGGTTCTTGATATTTAAGGTCTCCACATACCCAGTAGATATCTCCTAGGAAAGGACAGGTTTTGTGATGTGACTGCCTACATCAATAACCTGACAGGATGACAGATACCCTCTAAATTGAGAAGATAGAGTAATACAGCTCAATAGATGAAGAGACCTTTGCCTTCTAACGAGCTCACTACTATATCACGATATTATCATTGGATAATTTATGCACTTTGATAGATAAATGATTACACTATTATTGTATAGATAATAGAAGGATAAGCACTCTGCCATTCCACGCCACCTTCGCCCCATACGCGCGCTATGTGATAAGATAATATAATTATTAGAGGTTATTCTCTAAGCCTTCCTCAGCTAGTAGTCTTTCACCAAGCTATAGGTGTATGTGAGAGTGTTGATTGGATTCAAAGTGAGGTACATAAAGTTGTATAGAGTAGAACATATAGAGACAGACTTGGCGCTTGTGCATGATAGAGCAGTGATTGAGTATTTGGTGGAGGATTACTAGAGTGCTCCTAGAGGGATGGCCATTTGCAGTATCCGCTTTCTTATCGAGAAGAATGTATAGAGCATAACCGAGTTGTGTGTTCAATATCGAGTGGCAGCTCTAGTGTACATTTGCCGAGCTATTAATCTTCCCCATATATCCATACTCTTTATCCCCCCACCGGAAAATTAAGAAGCATATCATCAACCCGCCCTCGTACCCCCCTCCCCGGATAGACTTCCTTCGCGCGCTCACACTTTCACAAACTCTCAGTCGGTCAGGCGCAGGAGTAGTTCTGTGTTGTGTGTGGTGATGCTCCGGTTTTTGGACATGAGGCATAAGGGGATAACAAACGGTGGCATCAGGAGATTTGGCCGGGTTCAATCGTTGCCACATTCGGGACCATACATGTCTTGCAGCTTGGTTATCCCCAAGTTTACTGTCTCCTGATCCCTGATAGTGCCAGAATATATAAGTGCCAGCATCCCCTGGCTGAGGGTTTTCTAGAGCAGATCAAGCCTCATTAGCATTCTGTCCGCAGGAAGCGGGTCTGACCAGAGTCATGCGGGAAGATAAGTGACTTGCCATTCATTATCCCTTCTGATAAGGAGGACTCTGTGGTTTATCATCCCCGATCATTCCCAGTGTTCCAACCCCCGCTCCCAGTTACGCACACTTCCCTCCCCAATAATCACCGTGAACACATAAGTACTAGGGTGCCTTCTTTACACATGTGCCACTGTGCCAAAATCATGGGGCCCATTCCATCCAACTTTCCTATTTATGGGGTACATTGCACTACATTACAATAATCAAAAGTGTATGTAGTGCTGGTAGATTTATACCAGAAGGTGGTAACTCCTGATTCTTTGGTAATGGCTACTTGTTGGGCCTGAATCAGGTACTCTCCTAGGAGGCAATTAAGTACTACAGCTAGTACTGTCTCCACCATCCTCAGGTGGTGTTGCAACATTAACAATGGAGAGGCATGTACCCAGTGAGTTTCCCTACAATCTTCACAGTAGGTGGCTGGGTCAACACAACCTTTAGGGGACCTTCAAATCGTGCGGTCAAGTGTTTTCCTCACAAACTTCTTCAAGTACACCCAATCTCCAGGCTTCAGTTCATGGGTACGGTGGAGGCGTCAGGATATGGAATAGAGGAGAGAACTTGAGCATGTATCTTAGTTAGCTCTTTTGCAAGTGCTGTAACATAGGCAGTTAGTACATCAGACTGTATCTGGAGCTGTTGTGGGATAACTGGGGTGCAGATCCAAATAGGATTTCATAGGGGGACAGGGGGATCCTCGTGGTGTGTATCTTACACTGAACAGGGCTATGGGAAGACTATCTGGCCAGGGCATCCCTGTTTCCCTTGCTGCTTTCAACATGCGGGACTTAAAGGGGATTTGCCGAGAGATAGATTCTTACCTCTCCTTATCAGCCCAGGCAGAATGTCAACAAATCACTCTGAGTCATGAAGCTGCATGGGAGAGAGGGAGAGGGGAGTAAGGAGTGGAGTGAGGAGTGAGGAATCCAAGGGAGGGTCTCAAAACTTAAGTGAAATAATAAATACTACAACAGTGGATTAGCATATCAGCAAGACAGCCTCAGATGGCACTGTCAGGAGCCTTATCTGCTAAGATGCTAATTAATGTAAACAATCAAGGGCTGAAAGGAGAGAGACACAACAGAGGAGAGCACAGAGCTTGCATAAGGGATCTTGTGACATGTACACTGAAATTAAAAAAAACTATAACTTGTGGATTTATATACAAAAGAGAACACCTATTCTACACAGCAGCTTGAAAGTTTCTTCATTGTTTCTTTTCTGTCATCAGGATAAAGCAGGGATCTAATCACACTACAACTAGTTTTTTCTGTTATTACAAAAGAAAACATATTGCTACCGGTGCCTTAAAACCTTCTGCAGCTCAGTTCTTCGAATAAGAAGCTCTCTCTGCGCAATAGCCGTCCAGTTACCTTGTCAGGCCTATCTAATAGACCTTTGAAGTAACCAAGGGCATGTAAGGAGGCTGTAGCTCTCTCAGAATGCAATTTTTTGCCAATCCACATATATTAGAAAAGTGATTAAAAACCCATTTTGGAGGAATCCCACGTCAACATTACCATCATGGCAAAACCCCTTTAAGAGTGCCATTTAGGCTTTCCACTTTACAACTACTCTGTGGTGAAGGGAGGTGTGAACGCGAGCGTGGTCTCAGAGTGTCAAAAATTTATTGGTGACAGTTGCTGTGAAGGCAGGTTACTTGTCACTTTCCATGACTTCTGGGATTCCCATATAGAACAAAACCACTTTGTTAGTAACTTCTTGGCTGTTGTTTTGGCCCCCCCCTGACGTTGACCACAGGGATTCTGGCCATCCAGAGAACATATTCCTCCACCACTTGGGCGTATTTATATCTCCGAACTTGGGCATCTGGATATGATCAATATGGATGCCTATGAAATGGGTGTACGGTTTTTCAATGGGCTTCGGGGAATTTCACAGTTTTCTGGGTTGCACTCTGAGCAATGGCACATGCCTGCAGTAGTTGCTTGTAGAGTTGAAATTCTAGGTGCCAAGGTAGTATTTGTCTTATCAAGCCATTATATGTGCTTTTTGCGAGGTGTCCTGGTCCGTGTGCCCATTGTACACAGCTGGGTAGAGTGCCTTGGGCAGGACAGGGTCTGTGATTCTTCTCATACAGACCACAGCTAGTTTTTCCAGCCCCTTTATTTTCCCATAATTCCTTCTCTCTGTGAGGGCTTATTTTGCCTTGTATTAGATGTCCCTGGTGAGGGTAAGTCGTTGACTCTTCATGGTAAAGAGTCTTTGTTTCTGGCCTCGACTTCCATTCCTCACCTACTTGGCTGCCTTTTTAGCTGTCTGGTCATCCAAATGATTTCCTCTCACTTGTATGGAGTCGAGGACGTCATGTGCTTTTACCTTGAGAACAGCACCTGTTTAGCAATACCAGGGCGTCCATTAGGACCTAGATGGCTTGTCTGTTTTCACTGGGGTTCCAGCTGCTGTTAAGAATTGTCTGGCCTTCCTGATTGGTCCAAAGTCATGTGCTACCCCAAAAGCATATCTTGAATCTGTGTAGATGTTGGCCATCTTATCTTCTGCCAGTCTACATGAAACTGTGAGGGCCTCGAGCTTGGCCTCTTTTGCTGACTTGTGCGGGCAACTTTTTTGCTTCAAGGGACTGTGGTAGTATGGTTACTGCATAGCCCTTGTGGAAATTCTTCCATCTACATCGCAAAAAGGGAACTATGTAAAAATTGGGTAGTCTGAGTTTTCAAGAGGGTCCTCTTTCACCGTAGAGAAATGTGCAGTTTTCTTTACATTAATTTGAAATCAGTCATGGCCTTCCATACTGGGTGTCTTCATCATTCTTCCTCTGTTGACTCCCCCCCTAGGAAGTGGTAGTAGGGTAGACAGGTTAAGAGTATAACAGTGCTTCAGAGTGACATTATCCAGTAGGAGGAGGGGGCATTGAAGGCGCAGGTGTGCTAGTGTGTGACCTTCTTTGTCCAAGACAAAGAATTTAAAAGGCTTCTGGTAGTACAAGGGCAGGTGTTGCTGAAATGGCTGATTTCAGCAGAGTAAAGGATGTGAGAGCTTCATCAGAGAGTACAAACGGGATCCATCTTCAAAGCATAAACAGGTTAGCAGGGACCTCTCGCCCTGGTAGAGGAGTGGGTTGGCCACCATGAGACGAGTGGGTATCTTCCCCCCCTGCTGACTGTTTTTGATCACCTTAGCCACTAATAAGACCATATCCATGGCTAAAACTTTGTACTCTGGCCTGACCAGTTTGAGCTGTTTCTTGATGGGATTCTGGAGACCCTCTACGAATGCAGTAGTCAGCATGTGAGCATGGGCCTTCTCCCTGTCTGAGAAGTCCAGGTTGCTAAACATCTGGGATAGCCAGGTTTGATATTTCTCAACTGATTCCCCCTTGTCTTGTGTCACATCATGCAAGGTTTGGGCCTGGTCAGAGAGAGGATTCTTGGCCCACTCTTTGAGCTGTGCACAGAAACTCCACCCCGTTCTTAATTCAGTGAGTCCTGCTAGATTCCATCCAAGTTGCAGACATAGGTCTTCTGCATCTGTAACAGTCACATCTCTATAAAAGGCATGACTGTTCTCGGGGTCTGGCAAGCTAAGCACCAGTGTTAGGAGGCATGGTTGGCTGGAAAGTGAATATTAGTGTTGGTGGTACTTGGAGGGGGCCACTAGCCTGGTCTGGCCGGCCTGTGAAAACCGGGTGTGGAGTTGTCCTCATGTCCCCAGATTACCCTCCTTGGCGAGACTGGTGGACCTAGGGGTGCAGCGGATGACATGCCACCAATAGCCCCATTGTCCCCTTCCCCTTGTTCTTCCCTGCATCCTGAGCGGGCATAATAGCATACGGGTTGGGCCCTGACCAGATTGCACCATTTGCATCCAGTATAGGATAAAGAGGTGTGCCAAAATGGCCTCCTCCCTGTGGAGTCTCCGACTTCTTTCCGGAAGTGCTTAAGACAACTTTCCTTTTGGGGCGTGAGGAAGGCGGAGTGTGGGTTGTGAAAAGGGTGGTGCGGATGGGTGGGGCAGGAGCATCGACAAGTGACATTCAAAATCTGGGGGTTTCCTACCGAAAGGGTGGGGCGTGGTGGCACCACAGTTGTGGACCAATTTTTCAGCCATATTGGATCTGAACACGACCACACTGCACATGTCCAGATGGTCGGCCGCCATTTTTTAGGGCGGCGGCAAATGTGTGGAAACAAAAAACAAAATGATTTACCATTTTCAATACATTTGTTGTAAAAATACATTGGCTTCCCTCCCTAATCTTTCCTCTCTTCCTCTTACCACCCTTTGTATGGATAGCCTTCACTGTCGTACCAGGCTGCTGCTGCAAGCAGCAGGTTCTGCTCTTACAACAAGCCTTTCTTCTCTATGAGGGCTTTTCACCATTCCTCTAGCTGCAATCTCCCCCCATGTAAAAAACCCACACGCCTTCATCAACTTTTTCGCCTTCTACCCATACAGGCCCCCCTCTCTCCGAAACCTATGTCTTTCCCTTCTTTCTACTCTTCAGGCTAATATCTATTGACCTGGGACAATGATCTCGGTATTTCCGCCCCCGTCTCTATCTTGCAGCAGCTGTTACCACAGCTACCTCTGCACACAGAGTATAAATTTAAGCGGAAAACAAAGATTTCCTCTATCCCTTGGTACCAGAGGTCTAAGTCTAATAACCTTAGTGGCTGTGGTCCATACGGGTCGTTTTACTAATCTACAACCTTTCTTCTATAACGCTAGCGTTAAACCAGTTAAACACAAATGACAACAACTAATATACAGGACATTCGACCACGGTATAAATGTGAGGATCTTCCCCCCTTTTCTCTTTCAGGGAGAAGGTTTAATATAACGCCCACCGCGACTCCTTCACCTAGTTTCCGTAATGTGAAGTGCGCCCACCGCGACTCCTTCACCTGTTTTTGTAACGTAAAGTGCGCCAACCGTGTCTCCTTCACCTATTTTTCCGCCTCCGTTCAAACCCGCGCCTTCCGCGTCAAAGTCAACGGGACCCGGCGTCTTTCCCCTCACAAATACACCAATGATCAACACAACACCAACAAATAACCAGGTTAACAATCATTAATCACGACAGGTTCAAATTGGGACCGCAGGCGACTAACTTTACCTGTCTCAGATGGTCAGAAGGCAGCCGTACAAGACATGTAGGCAGACCAAGTACGAGATGGGACTTTCCGAGTAAGAAAGATTTGCTTACCGTACTAGTAAGGAGCTGCACATTCTCCACCCATGTCCGTATTGGTCAGTCCCGATGTCCTCCGTTCGGCTGCACTTCTGGACCGAAACCTGCTGTCCCTGTTCGGAGCGCCAGCTGTTTTGGATCAGCATCTAAATGGTACTGAATCACGATTGTCAACAGGTTTTCTAATTGGATGTATTAAGGTGCATGCACAGAAGAAATCACACACTGAACTCCCAGCTCAGTAGAAAGACAGCAAATTTTATAACCTATTGTTCAGTGTTGGGTGCAAAATACTAGGAGGGCTGAGTGCAGACCCCCACACAGAACACCTAGGTAAGCATACTTGTACAGTCCATGATTGTTATGCTCTTATTTGTTCAACTTGCAATCTGTAGTTCTCTTACATCATCTTGGGTGTAGTCTGAATGAAGGAGCCATCTTGTGGGTAAAAATAGACATTTCACATTGTACATTCCACAACACTGGTTTAGCCATGAATGTATATTCCAAGACAGGAAATGTCCTAGGACAAGACATTCTTTTTATAACGACAAGGGTTGCTCGAATAGGCCCCTAATCAGTGTAATACCAGTTCAGCCAAAAAAACTTGTTCAGGATATCCCAAACCAGAATTTTTATACTAACTTGAACTGTCGTTCTAACCCTAAACTAGGGTTAGTGTTTTTTACACATTTTTATGCATGAACTTACAGTTCCATATCTCTTCCAGTCCAACGTCACTTTCAGTCAGACATTGCTTCCAGTTCAATGTCACTTCCAGTTAATGCAACCTAGGGGTTAGAGTTAAAGGGGTTATCTCACCATGCAGTTTCATGACCACAGACTCACTTCAGATTCACACTTACTGGTCAGGCTGTGGGTGGGTCTATAGTAATGATTGGCATGCCAGCTCTTCTATTAATAACTATTCCTATTACAGTGACATGAGTACATGAGCTTTATAATCTGTAGTGCACAAAGTTCCAGAGCTCTAAGGGTTAAAACTTGTCATTAACACAGATAAACAAGCTCCTGTGCTGAAGATAAGACTCAGCAGGGGGTCACTCAACATGGTCTGAAGGCAGCTTGGAGTAATCAGATAAGAGAAAGCATCTCCTTTATTTCCCTAACAAATTAAAATTAAAAGAGCAATGTATTTGGTCATTGTCTTCATTTACCTTTCCCTACATCATTGTGGTGAGAAAACCTCTTAAACTTCTGTCATGTTACATAGAAGTGATGTCAGACCAGAAGTGACTTCGTACAGGAAGTGCCACGGAATCGTATGCTCATGTGGGAAAATTGGGGCCAATTTTTGGGTGATTTTCTCCAAAATTCAATAAAAGCCTGAATTGAATCACTGAGATTCAGAACAAGTTTGACATCAAAGCCTAACACTAATAAGTGGTCTTACTTCCGTTCAAGAAATGAGGATTGTGAATGACTCTGAATTCCCTAACAGGATATATAAAACAGGTTTTCTAATCAGTTAAATTCACATTGTCTTCTTTTAAATTTGCTGGACTTTATTTAGAATTGTGGACGCCCAACATGAAGTTGGATTTTCCAGATGTGAATGTTGTCCAGATTTAGATTTTGGTTGTTCTAAATACATTGCAATCTTCCTACAACTGGGTCAAAGAAAAATGTCATTATGCCTACAAAATATTTTAATGGCCATCAGTGGGTCAAGATAGGTCAAACCTGAAGGAGTTCTGTACAAGTCTAGATTTTGAGTTTACTGTGGAAATATCCTAATTGTTTCTGAAACTTTCGCTGCTGCTTTTTGCCTTTTAGTATTTTTATTGTTGTTTTTACATTTTTTAGTCTGATAAGAATGGTTTTCCTAAGGCCAATGACACACTCCACCACCCTTGGGTCTTTATCATACAGACAGATAAAGTAGAGCTAAACTTGACAAATACTTGATGTCCACATTTTCAGTGCTTTTCAATGGCTTTTGTTGTAAGCTAAAATCAGATGTCATGAAAAACTGTCAAGTTAAACTCTGCTACTGCTACTGCTATGTCTAATTTTTGAGGAACCCCTAAAATTATTGAGGAACTATTGAGGAACCCCTAAAATGTTCATCTTTCCCTAGTGGGCTTCGATCACAACCCAGAAAAATAGAGTGGATCAACACTTTAACAACACTTTAGCAAAATAGGCTGAACTGGATGGATGTCTTGTCTTTTTTTCAGCCTTACAAACTTTTTAACTATGTAACTATGTAAAATGCCAAGACCAAACAGGACCAGGGTGTGTGCTACACAAATGTGCTCGACTGTACTTAAAAGTCCGATATAAGAGAATGGAGAGAGCTGCACATGTGTTGAAACAACTCTCCATTACCTACAACCTGTACAAATCACGAGATGGGTATACACCTTTAAGTCCTATATATTGTGAAGTTGTTTTTCCAGTTCATCCTATAGATGCTCAAACTGATGGTGCTCTGGGAAATTCAGAGGCCAGGTCAACACCTTTCACTCTGTCATGTACCACAAACCACTCCTGAACAATTTTTGAGATGTGAAAGGGGCATTATCCTGCTAAAAAGGCCACTATTAGGGCCTATGAAGAGGTGGACTTGGTCAATACAATGATTAGGTAGGCGATATGTGTCACATCAACATCCAAATGATGCCAAGTTTTCCAGAAAAACATTGTCCATCGTATTGCCTTTGCCATCTTAGTTCCTTCCATAGTGCATCCTAATGTCCTCTATTACACAATGTAGCAGAAAGATGTTCTTCCTCAATCATTCCACCTCTAGACTGATTGGTGTGTGGGCAAATATTTCATTATTTGTGACCCTCGGTGCCTTCTGTCAAAGACTCTTGGGGCCACATGTATGAGAACTGTCTAGGCCCAAAATTCACTTTGTTGTCCATAGCAGCCAATCAGAGTGCTCCTTTCATTTCATATAGTGCTCTGGAAAAATTAGAGGGGAGCTCTGATTGGTTGCAATGGGCAACGAAGTGAATTTTAGTTTTCATACATGTGGCTCTTGGTCTTTGCTGTCTTCCTGTGAACCCCCAACTAGATTACAAGGACCCTGATTGAAACACAACAATGTATAGGAAGTTACTAGTAAAGTCAACATTGGATTATGATACACAGACATACATTTTAATACTATTTAACATCAGGGCTTATGTGGCATTTTGTAGAAGACGTTGCCAAGTCAAACATCAGGGATAACATTGATGGCAAGTGCCGAAAGACGAAGCCCTGATTTAAGTGCAATTGTTTAAACAGCTTTTCCAAATATCTTCTGCAGGGAACCTGCAACAAGTCAATGGTTTCTATCAGATTCCTTTATAAAAATAGCTGGGTAACAAAAAAAAAAGCAAATTTGAAATCTAGGAAAATATTTTCTTATGGAAATTATATAATTACATTCATCTAAAATATTGATGATGATGATAATAACAATAATAATAATCATAATAAAAATTATGAAGAATCAGCAGTAAAGAAAAGCCTCTTCTGTTGTTAAAAATCTCTTATGGTCTTGTTTGAGAAACGCTGGTGGCAATAGCCCATGTTGTACATGTCCCCAGGGGTTGTTAATTGCCCCTTTTCAAGAGTTATGTAGCAGTTTATGGATTTAGCATGCATTTCTGTATGATTAAGCAGGATCAGGCTCAGACTGACCGAAAGAGGAATGGGGGAAATCCCCGAAGGACCCCTGATCATACCAGACAGTTACTTTAAAACTGCAAATGCATCATTGGGAGTAAGGCCAACTAAAAGAGGCAAAAAGCAAGAAGAATATTAGAGGCATGTACAGCTGTAGGGTGGGCCCCATAATTAACTTCACTGGTGGGCCTCCAGAATCATCTCCACAGGTGGGCCTTAGGCACCCTAGTCCGACACTGGGCAAAAACTACCAGGCTTAGAGGGATCCATGTTGATGATGGTTTATACTTGTCAATGGTGAGGTAGAAAAATGGCCAACTATCTACAAAAGCCCACATACATCTTATGCCAGATTTGCCATTCGATAGTTTATATAAAAGGTTTATAGTCCTTGTTGGTCCAGAAATGGCAGCCATTTTGGTTGTTGACCTGAATTCATAGAAACAAATACAAGAAATGGCTAAAAGGATTTTAACAAGTTGACAAGAGAGGACAACTTTACTGCTGGCCATTCATATAAACATGACAAGCTGACCGACATTTCTCCCAACTGAAATGTATTCATGGGTGCTTGGATAAGCCAAGTATGCATATTTATTTATAATATGTAGAGAAGAATAAACCATTGTTTGACAACTGGGCCACCATGGGACTGGGGATGTTCTCCATTCAGGACATATTATAGTTTAATGTTCTAATTTTTTCAGAATTAGACTGGCCCACCAGAGTACCAGAAAGTTCTCCAATAGGCCAAGGCATCTGACACATTATTGGACCCCATAGGTCAAGCAGATTACAATCCTATTTGGAGTTGTCTTATAGCCAATCACTTGCAACCAGAATATATTTTTGTCAGGCTGTGTTCACATTTCCATGTTTTGTTGCACTTCTTGCTTGATTTTTGCTAAACTACAGCATTTTTCTACATACTTGATTTTATTTAATTTATATAATGTAATATTCCCCAGCGCTATACATAGATTGTCATTTTTTACATTGGTCCCTGTCCCTATTGGGGCTCCCAGTCTAAATTTCAGAATAACCTATCAGTATGTTTTTAGCATTGTGAGGGACACCAAAGTACATAGAGAAAATCTCTGCAAACATAGGGAGAACATACAAACGTCTTGCAGGGAGTTGAACACAGGACCCCAACACTGCAAGACAACAGTGCTAACCAATGAGCCACCATGCTCCCTCAATCCTTCCTAGCATATCTTCAGGTTCTGCATGTAAGGTATGGAACTCCTCATCACTACTTCTCGAACTTCCCAGCAAAGAACTGGAACCAGAACATTATTGGTGCAACTTTGAGTGCTCCAGAATCTGGAATAATATGGCACCTTGATGGTCTAAAGCAGGTTGAATTTTTTCACAGAATTTTTGGAACTAGGTTAAACAGGTCTCAAGGGTTGCATGCATTTCCAAGTCTGACAGTTACTGTCGTTATTACATACTCACAGCACAGGTTTAAGGTTGTAGTGATGTCCCAGCCAAGAGCAGCTTGCCACAGGGCCTATGAGTAGGTGACAGATGATTTCATTTCATTTGGGGCTAGTATGGAATAAATGCCAAAAAACACAAGCCTGGGGATCCCGATGATTTACACAGCTAATACCTATATATGGCCCCTCATTCTACAAATAATATTAATTTACTCCGTTTTTTTGTCAGGATTAAAATAATTGGGTACTGTAAATATGCAAATGTGAAACCCAGTATAATGCTTCTTGACAGATGGAAATCTGACAGGTTTCCACATGTCTGAATTGGCTTTAAAAGAAACCAGTCCAAGAATGTTAAAAAATACAGGTTTATTACCTTGTTAAAAGTCAGGGAGCTGCAGACTAGGCAAAAGCCATATTTTTTTTGGGTGAGGTCTTATTTCGTCTTTGCCAGAAGTAAAATATAGTTGAATGTATAGAACTCAGTGGGAGTTTTCTGGCTTCTGGAATTGGTATAGCACTATATATACATATATAAAAGAAGAAAAATAGCGGCACTCACTCTTAAGAAAAAATCAACAGTGCTTTATTGCATGTCCAAGGAGCCCTCCTTGGACATGCAATAAAGCACTGTTGAATTTTTTTTCATAAGAGTGAGTGCCGCTATTTTTCTTCTTGTGTATGCTGGACTCTGACGAGAGTTTTTGTATAGCTGGCACCCGAATCATTAAGGGGAGTGCTGCCGTTTTCTTATATATATATATATACACACTCACCGGCCACTTTATTAGGTACACCTGTCCAACTGCTCGTTAACACTTAATTTCTAATCAGCCAATCACATGGAGGCAACTCAGTGCATTTAGGCATGTAGACATGGTCAAGACAATCTCCTGCAGTTCAAACCGAGCATCAGTATGGGGAAGAAAGGTGATTTGAGTGCCTTTGAACGTGGCATGGTTGTTGGTGCCAGAAGGGCTGGTCTGAGTATTTCAGAAACTGCTGATCTCCGGGGATTTTCACGCACAACCATCTCTAGGGTTTACAGAGAAATGGTCCGAAAAAGAAAAAACATCCAGTGAGGGGCAGTCCTGTGGGCGGAAATGCCTTGTTGATGGCCAGAGGTCAAAGGAGAATGGGCAGACTGGTTCGAGCTGATAGAAAGGCAACAGTGACTCAAATAGCCACCCGTTACAACCAATGTAGGCAGAAGAGCTTCTCAAAAAACGCACAGTACGGCGAACTTTGAGGCAGATGGGCTACAGCAGCAGAAGACCACACCGGGTGCCACTCCTTTCAGCTAAGAACAGGAAACTGAGGCTCCAATTTGCCCAAGCTCATCGAAATTGGACAGTAGAAGATTGGAAAAACGTTGCCTGGTCTGATGAGTCTCGATTTCTGCTGCGACATTCGGATGGTAGGGTCAGAATTTGGCGTCAACAACATGAAAGCATGGATCCATCCTGCCTTGTATCAACGGTTCAGGCTGGTGGTGGGTGGTGTCCCTGGTGTGGGGAATATTTTCTGGCACTCTTTGGGCCCCTTGGTACCAATTGAGCATCATTGCAACACCTTGTGGAATCTATGCCACGAAGAATTGAGGCAGTTCTGAAGGCAAAAGGGGGTCCAACCCGTTACTAGCCCTGGTGTACCTAATAAAGTTGCCGGTGATTGTGTATATATATATATATATATATAATATAAATATATAAAATATATATATATATAATTATATATATATATATATATAGACATGTGTATATATATTCACTTTGGAGGTACCTAAAATGTCATGAAGGATGAAGTGGTTTGACACTTATTTATAGGGTTGGGTTATGTCAACAGAGTTTCCTTCATTGGGCTCATACTTTACATAGTAATGGGTCCCAAACGGCCAGCATAAGACAGCTCCGATTGGGAGTGAATGTGGAGCCAGTCTCTTGCCCATAAGTTCCCGTTATCATTAGATGATTCACAAATCACCTATTCTACCTTCCTGATGTAATGTCCCATGTGTACATTGATACAAAGGTCATCATGCATTTAAAAGTAGTCATGCACATTTTATATATATAGAGTTGTCCCTGAAAAAAAATTACTCTGGTGAGTCCAAGAAACCCCAGTCCAATGTTGCTACCTTATCTATCTTCTAAGAAGTTTGCAGATGCCACGCATCTCTTTCTACCAAAATACAGGTTTTATCATTGGATCCCTACACAATGTGGAGGATCTGGTGCACCCACTAAAAGTATACCTCTTTTCACTTGTCCACCTGGCTTCTTTATACATAACTTTTTTCCAGAGGCAAAGTCTATGAAAAGGATAAGGATCATTCTCTACCGTTCTATTGACTAAGAGGTTCCAGTTAGAGGCAGCATAAACTACCAACATGGCATCGTGGTGGCCATTATGAAGGTGTATCTACTAGAGCATCTTCTAAGGTGGGGTCTTTGAGTTCTCTCGGCATCCCCTATAGCTACCCCTGTAGAATGGGCGACACAGAAGCTTACTATCACGAACGGCGCCGCAGCCCTTTGGGCAGGCTGCGGGCGCGTCCGTCCGACCACTCCTCTCCCGGTGCCGGGGACGAGTGGCGCCGCGGTCTGAGTGCCGGACCATGGACGCACTCGTCCCCCGGAGTCTAATCACTCACCTGTCCAGGGGCGTTGCTAGGATCCCAAAACATCCTGGGCCCGGGCCCTGTGTTAAGTTTTGCTCAGTAGGGTGGGGTTCACACGGCATTTTTCACACCCCATGAATTGTGGCATGGATTTTTACAGAGAAAAAACTGTAGCCAGTGCGTTCCTCTGAAGCTCCCGCTAATATTTATTTTCCCCAGAACAGGTAATTGTTGCTCTCAGTGAGGCTATGAGTTACCATAATGTCGGCCCGTACGTCGGGTGTATTGAAGCGCAATTAGTCGCCGAAGTACGGATCGACATTACGCTGTGTGAACATACACAGCATATTTGTGGGGCATAACTGTGCTGTAATGCGTCAAAAGTACACCCCGCAAATATGGAAACATCATAGCAGTGAGTGCTGTGATTACCTGTTGTTTTCCCTGGCGTACGGAACCCGCCCAGAAAAATAAGTGACAGGTCGCTTCTTTCAGGGGGAAAGGTGAAAGTGGATGGGAGGTGGCCGGAGCGCTGCTGAAATTATACGCTGGACAGCGCTCACTTCCAACATCAGGCGTATAGTGGTGCGCACAGGTATGTGCCACTATACGCTGTGTGAACATACCCTTAGTAGAGTTTGCCATGTGTTTTGGAAGTATGCACTGTTCAGCGCGTACTTCCAAGCACGGGGAGGGGAGGGGGGGGCTATTCACCTCCACTATCAGCGCCGCAAAGAAGTGACCTGTCACTTCTCTCCCCCGGTGTACAATATGTGTGTATTGTACGCACAGGGCAGACGAGATGTAATTCATAGCTCTCTGTGAGAGCTATGAATTACCGTAATTGCGGCACGCATGTCGGGCGTATTGCAGCGCAAATACACCACGAAATGCGCCCGAGATTTACGCAGTGTAAACATAGCCTTAGTCTGGCTACAGCAGCTAAAAACATAAGCAACCCTGACAAATGACTGGTATAAAAAAAATGATATTCAAATATAATTCATCATCAGGTTGTAGTTTACATGTCTAAGGGTATGTTCACATAGCGTAATTACGGTAATCCATAGCTCTCATAGAGAACTATGGATTACGTATCCTCCCCCCATGCGTACAATACGATCATATTGTACACAAAGGGAGATAATGCATGTCTATGGGGCCAGCGGGCTGCCGGCGCCCTGTGCTCTGGGAAGACGTGCTGACCAGCGTGAGCTCCTGAAGCACATGGTGTATTGTGGCGCGTACTGTGCACACTGCAATACACTGTGTGAACATAGGCTAAGGGACACACCAGGCAGGATTATGTTTTAGTGATGTGAATGGGCCAATACTGTGTATATGTGAGTATACACAAATATACATACACAGATATACAATACATATAAGCACACATATATACAGTACATACACATTTACATACATACACACATACATATATACAAACACATATACATATACACATATATACAATACATACACATTTACATACACACACATACACATTTATCAGTACAGTTCAAATTCTTGAACATTATCTTGTTTCACCCGTACTTTGTGCTGTTCTGCACTCCAACTGCCATGTCAATAGAAGAAACCCTGCAACTGTGTACATGGTCATCGCTGCGATAAACCATTGCACTGGGAGCCCAACTCTACGTTACAGATAGTGTGGGCAGAGTTTAGGAGCTTGCATTATTCACACACTGTAACTGATGATGCCTGAGAAGCATGTCAACTTTTCTAGGAGTCCCTGAGGGCTCCTCTTTTTCCACGACGTTCCATGGTATTAAGGGAGAGGCTACTCACTGACTTGTGTCCTCCAGGATGTGCAGGAGATGGAGCCGAGATAAGAGCACAGCAGGGGGCGGAGCCTCTCATGGCCGGACAGGTGCTGTGCTGCTGAACTTCCTGACTCACTTCAAATTGTGAGCCCCCCTCCTCAGCTCTCGGCAGCTCCTGCAGTCGCCCTCCCCCTCCCTGCCTGCACTTAGGAGCCGCCCTGAATTGTATGTGCGTCCAGAGGACGCACATACAGTTGAACACATCGTCTGTGCTCCAGGCACAAAGCAGCTGCCTGAAGCCAGACGATCTGAGGTTCTCGGCACAGGCAGTTTTGTCCGGGGCTTGTGCCCCGAACAAAACTACCAGCGACGCCCCTGCACCGTCCACATTCCTGGCTCCCTGCGCCCTTGTGTCGGCCAGTGTCCCCGCTCCCTAGGGCGCGCACCGGCTTCTGCAAATTTAAAGGGCCAGCGCGGCTGTACCGGCCGCTAACCCTATTTAGGGGCTCCTCTTCTGGCAGCTCTCCGCCGGATCTTTAGTGCTCATTGCCTACTGAGAAAGCGTTCCTAAAGCCTCGTTCTGATTACCGTGTACCGTAGCATTTGCCTCCGTCCCTCGACCACGTATCTTCCCGCCTGCCCTGACCTTCCTGCCCGTCCACGACCACGAACCATTGCTGCCTGCCCTGACCTTCCTGCCTGTCCTCGACCACGAACCTTTGCCGCCTGTCCTGACCTTATTGCCTGTCCCCGACTACGAGCCTACCTTACAATTTTGTACCACGCTACACCTCGGCTGCCTCCGCAAGCAAGTCACGTCAGGGGTAGCGACCTGGTGGACTCCCGCCGCAGCAAGTCCATCCCGCTTTGCGGCAGGTTCTAGTGAAAACCGGACCTACTTAGATTCCGCTCCCTGGCGTGGCTTACGCCATCGCTTGCGGTGGTCCAGAGGACACTTATCCACCACTCTATAATTTTTCTCAATAGCTACCTCAACCCCATTGGCAAAATAGTCATATTTGGGGATCCTACTGGTCAAACCCCCACCAATCTAACTTTTATTGGTTATATCCAATGGATATTTGATTAATGTTATTTGTGAGAAGCCGTTTTAGGTTACATGTCTTACATTCCATTCACATTCAAAATTTCCTTCAGATTTCTCACCATGTTGCCGTTTTATTGATAATATTCCTCACATCTTTTACAATGCAATGCTATTTGCTGCACTGCCTTATTGCAGATGTAGTTTTCTTTTACATCATAATATTGTACTTCTATCCTGTAATTACTACTCCTACAAGTGTGCATAACAGCCAGACATAGGCAACCACCAGGAGATAGAGAGGGATCTGAGCTCAGTAGGCAACAGAATTGTGTAAACAGCTGTGGATGAGACTTCTTATAAGACCTGATAGAATTAAGGATCCAAACACAACAACATGTCAGCACTACTCTACAGAGGCCAAAAGACAGTCAAAGTGAAGATATGAACTATTGTAAAATGCATTTCTGATAATTTTTGGATACATAAGATATTTGAGTTTCTTAGCACACATTTTTTGATTAAAAACTGTAAGGGCCCATCCACCACGACAAGGTGACCTCAACTCAGATGGGGACCTACACTGACATCTCACCTCTATGGATGCCCTCTCCGGCCTCCATACTTTCAGGGCATGAAGGTTCCAGTTAGGCTGCGTCCCCACGGCAAGGGACAAATACCGGTCGGTTTACCCAACCGGTATTTGTCTGCTTTGTGTGCTGTGCACACAGCCACGGGGGGGACGGCTTTTCTCCACGATCAGCGGAGAAAAGCCCTCCCCCTTCACTTTGGCATGCACATATTCCGTCCGAAAACCGGACAAAAGATTGTTCAAGCACAATGTTTTTCGGGCGGCCGGGCGGAAAACCCATGCAGTGGGGACTGCTGCACGAGTTTTTCATAAAGCCCCATTGTGGTCATTTTCGGCCGTTTTTTCAGGCGGTCTGAAAAACCGCAAACCGGCTAAAAAACCGGCCGAAAACCCGGGCCGTGGGGACATGCCCTTACATTCTGCTCTTATTAACCCCCTAATGACCCTGGACATATGGGTACGTCCAAGGGTCGCTAAGGGACTTTGCAGCGGGATTGCAGAGCAAAGTAATAAATAAAGTTTTAAAGTGTAAAAAAAAAAAAAAAGTATTAAAAGTTCAAATCACCCCCCATTATTTTACAAATAAAAACAATAAAATAATAGAAAAGTTACACATATTTGGTATCGCTGCGTCCGAAAAAGTCGTATCTATAAAAATATAACATCATTTATCCTGAACACTGAAAGCTGTAGAAGAAAAAAATTCCAAATGTTAAAATTGCGTTTTTGGTCATTTTACGTCGCTTAAAAATTGGAATAAAAGCGATCAAAAATGTCACGTGCATTCCAAACTACTAACAATAAGAAGTACACTTCAGCCCACAAAAAATGCACCCTCACTGACGTCCGTAGGTGTTAGTACAAAAAAGTTATTGTCCGCAAAATTTGCGCCGCGGCGCAAATTTCAAATATAGAAAATGTTTGGAATTTTTTTACGGTACCCTACATGTTTGGTATTGGTGGATGCGTATCATTCTGTAGAATACAGATAACACATTATATTTACCGAAGATTGAATGCCGTAAAAGCAAAACACCCGCAACACTTGCCGAAAGTACGTTTTATTTTTGCAATTTGTCCCACTTGGAATTTTCTTGCGGTTTCCCAGTATATTCTATAGTACAGTGGATAAGACCATTATAAAAGCCCTCTTAGGTCTATGTAGGTGGAAAAATAAAAAAAGTTATGGCTCTGGGAAGGTGAGGAGGGAAAAACGAACGTGTCAACAAAAAAAAACCCAAGGTCCTTAAGGGGTTAAGGACAGTCTGTGCAAATAGGCAGAGTGCACAACCAAAATGGAGGTTAGTTTTGAGCTGAGGTCCCCTTGTTGTGGTGGATGGGCCTTTGCAGTTTTGATCAAAAAAAGAACCACAAATTTTCATGTATCCAAAAAGTAGCAGAAATGCATTTTAAAATAGTTGGTATATTCACTTTGACTGTCTGTTGGAGGTTGTAGAGTGCTGCTGATATGTTGTTGGGTTCGCATCATATGCCGCCACCCCAGCATGCACCTACATGATTTTCTTTTAAATTCTTTTAGATGTGCTGATCAGTTTTTATTTTTGGATAATTAAGGATGCAATGTGCACGTAACTTTACGTCATGTAGAAAATTGAAAATTATACCTAGTTATGCAAGAATAGAGGTATTGAGCATCTCCTCGTCGTCGGGACAATACTTAATGTATTTAAAGTTGGCCAAAACCTGTTTTTACAGTAGGTGCTTTGAGGTGACTGAACATCTCCATGAGTCTTCCTGACATATTATTACAAGTGATAAATCATGTGGATCTTGGCACTGAGTGGTAATTCCGGTACAGACAGGTTCCATCAATGGGATTAAAAACAGATAGAGGTAAACTAAGCTATTACGGTTTTAGGGGAATAAAAAAAAGCTTCTAACAGTAAAGTGGTTGAGGTATGTTTTCTTACATGTTTTTATATTGTGCCACACAGAAGATAATTAAGGAGTAGCAGCGCAGAATAATATATTATTTGGGTATTTTCATGGTAGATTTTTGAATCATAGCACCTAAAGGGGTTATGCTATTAACCATTTTTATACTAAAACTTCTATAGAACTATTTCCAGCATAGTCAGTCTACTTCATCCTCTGGCAACTAGAAATATAGGGAGACATGTACAAAAAATTATCGAGGTGTAAGACTTTCTTTGTTGCCCACAACAACCAATCACAGCTCCCCGTTCATTTTTTTAGAGCACTATATGAAATTAAAGGGGAGCTCTGATAGGTTGTTATGGGCAACAAAGAAAGTCTTAGAACTAGACAGTTTTTATGCATGAGGCCCATAGTCATTTCTTATTTCACCAGCAAAAGGAATTCTGCTCCTTCCCTGACAAACGGAGCAGAAAATGATTCCGGTTGACTGTTCTGTGTCACAAGCAGCGCCGCAGCCCCCAGTCCGGGATGGGGGCGTGCTCGTTCCCCCGTGTCCCCTTCTGCGCCCGGGGCGAACGTTGCCGCGGTCCGCACTTCGGGCCGTGGGCGCACTCGCTCCCTCGGGCGCACTCACTTACCTCGCCGCGTTCCTGCTTCCCCGCCTCTGTCGGGCCAGCTGGTGCGCGCATCCCCGCTGCTCAGGGCACACGCGCGCCAGCTTTCTCAGATTTAAAGGGCCAGCGCGCCGGCAATTGGTTTAGTACCCTGCCGAATGCATAGTGTCCTTGACCTATGAGAGGAAGCCTTGTCTTGTTCCGGTTAGTCATTCCTGTGTACCATACCCGCCTGCTTACGTCCTTCGACTCCGAACCTTCGCTGCCTGCCCCGACCTTCGCTGCAAGTCCTACCCGCCCTGCGACGGGCTCTGGTGAAAACCGGGACCCACTTAGACTCCGCTCCCTGGTGTGGTCTGTTCCACTACCCCAGCTCATTACATTCTGCAGTAAAGAGAGGATCACTATGCATAGACCTTGAGAGAGAGTGACTGAGCATGAGTGTCCACCAGTACTCAGCTCATTAGGTGGACGGGCACATAGCTACACACACTGAAGATTTTGTAATTGTGTTTCTATCTGCCAATTGCCCCCTCTTCTACTAGTTATGTCTGTAGGTTAGCAAAAATCAGGATCAGACGGATGAAAGCGAAGGTGGCCATAGTCAATGATGTTAGCAGAACCCATGGATTTTGTTAGGACCTGCCAACTACTGAATGATTGAATGTGTATGGGGGTGTACAAACTTTGCTTCTATGGCAGATGTCCAAGGCAAAAGGATGAGTCTGTTCCATTCACAGGAGAGATAACTTCAACCAACAGCTGTATAAAGTGTACAGGGAGCTTAATACATGGCTGTGATAACCTCAGTCAAAAATAATCCATTTTCTAGCCAGTTGTATCAGTTTATTATTGGTCCTTTATGTCATCTCTGCTAGGCCTAAGTCAATGTTTCATTGATCTCATACCTCTAATGGGGTGAATCTGTCACTGTTATGACTCATTGCAGATGGGTAGTGGATGCACTTGGTAAACCACAGGCTGTTGTGTAGAACAATACAAGGCAGCATAGTCTAGGGAGCCCCCTGATTGTCACCCTTTAACCCCTGTACAGGGTCTTGCCTTTGCCACAGTGGGCTCCCAAGTTGTTACATTTGGTATGGTATCCCTTTGTGACATCTGAAGTCCGAGCGCAATACCAAGGAAGAAGACAGGAAATGTAGTCAGAAAGGCTGAAGGTCGAGGCAGGTGGAGTTATTTCATAGTCAAGCATAAAGCGAAAGGCCAGGGTAGGCAGCGGACAGATAATGAAAGGCTAAGGTCAAGTTGAGGTCTGGTACCAAGAATCAATACACAGGAGATCACTAGGAACACCTAATACCACAGCAAGGTTTAAGCATAGAAATAAGGGAAATGCCTCTATAGATACAGGACGTCACCAAATAGAGGAGGAACAGGATGATGATGTGCACTGGCCCAAAGGACCAGCACATGCTCATTAGGAGGCTAATCTTAAATGCAGGGAAGACCGGACTGGCAGGGAAAGCATCCATAGCTGACAAGATAGGGTAGGTTCACATGGCTGTTTTGAACGCTGTTTCTAAAGTAGATTCTGCGCTGACTGCAAACTGTCTGACATTGCTTCCAGTGGATAAACCGCCCCCCAGAGCAAATTATGCTGTTTATCCAACACAGTAAAAAAGGCACTGAAAATGAACTGACGTCAATTCTTGAGGCAGTTTCAGGACTGCCCATAGAGGTCAATGGAGAGCAGAAAACTGTATCCTAGCCACCTCAAAACAACTTGCAAATACCAAAACTACCTTATGAAGAAGTTAATGCTGCCATATAGTGCACGCCTATGCAACCATGCCTTGGTCCGGGGTATTCTCTTCTTAACCCCATAGAATACACATACATAAAGAAAACTTCAAGGCTTGGTATAATGTATAAACATCATTTTCATTATTTCTTCAAAAGCATTAATGATTCCATACAAATAGCTTGATAATAGCAACAATATTTAAATATATAGAGATACAAAGTGGTAAAGCCTGACGTAGTGAAGGTTTAGTCCTCTTCCAAAGCAAAATTTCAGAAGACCCTGAGTCCTCAGTAGTGGAGACCGGACTCTCAGCAGAGCTGAAGTGAAAGCCCGCACATCCTGGCGACGTTTCGGAAGATCAACTTCCTTTTTCAAGCATGCGCTGTTGGTAACAGGTTTCTACTTATATAGTAGGGCAACATCACGTGATCGTTCATTCATAAAAATTACATTCCATGCAAGCGCCTCCCTGTAGACCTATAGTATCGGGTATTGCCTCCAAACTAGAGCCGTTAGCCGTATACATAGATGGATTTCTCCAAAAGATTGGGAAAAACACGCCGAGATGTCTTTTAGACACCAAGCCGTTTTTGTGTAATTTACAACAGTTTGATGTTTAAGAGGCAAAGTGGTTATGTACACTCGACATTAAAAGCTTGTTTACAAGAAGGGTGTGCCGCTGTACGAGATGCATTATCTCTAGATCCTACCATTTCTAATTCTCTGCTTTCATTCCTTATGACATTATTAGAACTTGTTTGGAAAAAGAACTACTTTAGGTTTGGTGACGACTATTTTGTACAGTTGCAGGGGACCTCAATGGGGTCTCCCGTTGCACCTAGTGTCGCTAACTTGTATATGGCCATGTTTGAGGATGTGTATGTCCAATCATCAGAATATAATGTAAATATACTAGGCTGGCAAAGATACATCGATGATGTGTTTATGCTATGGAAGGGCACTGAAGGTGAACTAGATGTGTTCATGAATTACATCAATAAATGCCACCCCCTTATCAGCTTTACATTAACTAAACATGAGAGTACAATTCAGTTTTTAGATGTGGAGATTATTAAGAGGGATAATCAAAGTATGTTTGAAACTACACTCTTTGTAAAACCTTCTGACCGAAATAATACACTACATAGGGCTAGCTATCATGCCCCTCAGACTTTTTCCGGTATCCTTAAGGGACAATTCTTGCGTGCCAGAAGAATATGTTCAAGTGATCAGAGGTATAGTGAACAGAAAGAGAGATTGATTACGAAGTTTGTAGATAAGGGTTATAAACTTGATGAAGTAAAAAAAGTAGGTGAGGAGGTGGGCAATGTGAACAGGGAAGATATTATGCGAGGGAGAAATATTGTGAAAGAGGAAGATAGATGTAACTTTGTGTCAACTTATGGAAAACATTCTAAACTCATACGTAGGGCCATAAATCGTTATTGGCAGGTCATTCAAAAAGATTAAAAATATGGGTACTCGTTTAAGAACAAACCTAGGTGTATATATAAAAGGGGTAATACAATAGGAAATCAATTAGCTATTATCAAGCTATTTGTATGGAATCATTAATGTTTTTGAAGCAATAAAGAAAATGATGTTTATACATTATACCAAGCCTTGAAGTTTTCTTTATGTATGTAAATACCAAAACTACCCAAAAACATTCTGCAACCAGCATCCAAAAACCGTATCCAAAACAGCTGTGAAAACAGCTTCAAAAAAACCACATCTGGAATTTAATTTCCATGTCCTAAGACCACACTGAATCAGTGCGGTCTTAAGAAGACTTTTCATCTCCTCTGAAAAACAGCTGTGTAAATCTATCCCTTAACTGGTATGTTTACACGACAAAATTCAACCGTGGAAGTCACGAGAATTCTGCTATGGAAATCCATGTTGTCCGACACGTTTTTAACAAGTATTTTTTACTAAAGCACACGCTCATTGCATGTGGATTTCGAGGTGTTTTTCAGATTTGGTTTTACAGGCAGTTTGCAGTCAGAAATAGTGCAATTCCTGCCTACTGTTTTTTGGCCACATTAAAATGCACATGTAATACATACAAATGCTCTGGGCATGAATTACATGGATTTTAGCCACGTCCATTGAAATCAGTGGTACATTTCCATGCGTTCTCCACGTGGAGTATGATCAGAGAATGAGCATGTTCATTTTTTTGATCGTGCGCCAGTTTCAAAAGCCTAACGATAAACATATGCATTGTATGAACTACAACGTGTATTTCTTATTGAGGTCAATGGGAATCTATTTCTTTTTACCTGCGTGGAATCCACCTAGAAATCCTCATCGTGTGAACAAACCTCATGGAGCAGCGTTCAATCAGTGGCCATGATCATAAGCTGCACCATTTCTCGTGACAGCCACCAATTCCGTTGGCACAACTTTATGCCACGTTGGTGCGGACAATAATTAGCATATATTAGTCATACATTTTGTCTAAATTACTTTGGTAATAAAAACCATTAGGAAAAAACTTTGAATTTCCCTTGTGTTTTTATGATGTAAAATGTGTATTTTATGATGTAATATACATAAATACTCAATGTCAGACTGTAGGTATAATGGCAAATTGATCTTGTGGTATTAACTGAAGAAAGTGCTCAGTTAACTATATATAACCCTTAAGATTTACCTTGTCTTAGTATATATAAAATTCTATATCCTGTATGTATTGTATATTGTATATTTTCCTTGTTATCACGTTATCTCACCTTGGATGCATGTATTATTTCATTAACTTTTCTGTAAAAAATATAGTATAAACACACTTACCGTAGAGCTTCAATCAACAAGCAATGGATGAAAGCTATTTCTGACAATAATTGCAATTATATATGTGACCCCAGCTTGCTCTTTCATTATATGTGTTTACAAGTGTTTTACTGCATGGGCATTATATGCTTTTATTTGAACCTTACTTTTTCACAAGAAGTTAGGAGACCATCTGGACAATCGGTCGTCAAGTTGGGACATGTCGTCAAATACCTTTGTTGTTTCTTCAAAGTTAATGTCCCAATGAGTCTGAAATGCTGAAGGGATCACGCTGTGGACTAATCACTATTTTTCAACAAATCTATTAATCTTAACTCAATCTTATCTAACTCAACAGAGCGCAGTGTTTATTCCATCCTTGGTATGATCTTACAATTGACCATATTATGTTTTTCATCCCATTAATTCACTATATTTTATGCACAAGTATTGATTTATTTATAACTATTAATTGATTTATTACTATTTTGATATTCTATCAGGGTTGATAATTTATTACTTCTTTATTTGAATTGTTTTTATTATATTCTAACACTTTTTTTCACCACAAGAAATTAGTTTTTGTTTCACAGACAATAGTTGACCACTGACATAAAAAAGGCAATCTACGCAGGTTGGTGACTCAACAGAGTAATCCCAAATTTATTTTACATATAGATTTATGTCTTAGTTGTGTGTGTGTTATTTGAGGGGCTGTGCCAATCTTGTTTAATTAACATAACTAGATGTGGAAAGAAAATATGACAAAGAAACAAAATTAAGAAAGAAACAAAGGTAAAAAAAATTATATAGAATTAAGATAAATTATTGGTAAAATAACTAGAATAAAAGGCATATAAAAATCATAAAAAAGCAGTCATGTTGCTTTTTTATATACTTTCAATTATTGCATTTTTTGGATTTATTTAAATTTAATTTCAACACACTAGTTATGAAACTATTGGCACATACCCTGTAGTCTTGAAATTCTCCTTTAGTATATATTGTGTTGGTAAAACATGTCTTTCTTTGTTCAGGCAGTTGGACGGTGTCATATGTAAGGGGATGGGTTTTTGGTTTGTTCTTTGTTGGTGATGGTTATTTCTTTGTTGTATTTGCTCTTTTATTTACTTTAGTACTTAGAATATATACATATAATAGCTTAAATAATTATTTATGTAAAGTTATATTGTATGGAAGTTTTACACTATGACAAAAACAAGTACATTTCACTTTTGCACTCCTCAAGTCTAAAAAAATCATTGGACTTAAATGAGATAAAAAAGGTATGATTTTTTTTCTTTTCTGAAACAGCACCACTCTTGTCCCTGGTGGTGTTTGGTATCACAACTCAGTTTTCTTAAAATGTACCTTATATGCTTTACGTTAATCACAACATTAGTACAATAAATAATAAGAAACATTATAACATATAAATATTATTTTCACTCTTTTTTATTAGGCTTCTCTCCTTTTTTGCTCCTACTTTTTCATTCAATGAATTAAAAATTAATTATGTACAAAGGAAGAAAGGGAAAATATTTTTACAGTTACTTTGGGATCAGGTTACAGCTGCTGACCATAGAGGTCTATGGAGAGGAAAGGAGGAAGAGTAAGAAGCAGCTGCAGAAAGGGGCACAGAAAGATGCTGCTACGCTGCTGCAAACATTGAAGCAGCACATGTTTTTGTGTGTATCTGTCTCTCTGCAGCTGCTCCCTCTTCCCCTTTCCATTATCATTCAGTTCTATTGGCAGCAGCTGTATCCTGATCGCTCAGTGAGCTAATAATCCATTTTCATTATTGCCTCTCTGAAGATAGTATTTACCAGTGAACTGAGGGTTATTGGTCCTGGAGAAAGAGGGTTTTTTTTTGATAACATCTTACAATTTTTTCAATATTTAAATTTTTTCTAATGTTTTAAATACTTTAAATTTTGGGAATTAAACTCCATCCCACACGTTTGTTAAGGGAAAAAGGACCAAAAATCAGAGCGTGCTGCAGATTTGCAAATCTTCAGCAGACTAATTCTGTTTCTTGCATGCAGTAAAGTCCAACACAAGATTTTGTTCTAGATTTTTTAGGAGCTCAAAGTCAGATTTAAGGGATATATTATTAAAATAAAAAAAGAGTAATCATTTCTATTTTTTATTTTTTTATTTTTAAAGGGAAATTTTTCGGACCCTGTAGCTTTAAAGGGCCAAAAATTTTTTCTTGATTTTTTTTTAAAATACGTAAGGAGTTTTCAGACCTCTGTCTTTATTTTTATTTTTAAACAGAGCTCCAAATCCCCTGCATAGACACAATATTGTTGGTTATCAAAATGTTAGCATTCTTTAGGGGTTCTCCAGAACTTCACTTATGATGGCATATCCTTAAAACAGGCCATCAGTAGCCATGAGTATCAGATGAATGGGATCTGGCTACAAGAACCCCTGAAGATCGGTTATTTTTTTTCATTTATAATTCCCTTCACATTTTTTAAAGAGGTCGTGTTTTTTGGGGGGGGTAAGTTGGTAGCACAGTTTTTATCGCTTGGATGGTACCAAGCTGCAGTACCAAATCTATGGCATTATGCCTGTAAACTCTTGAAGGGACATGGCAACGGTTGGAGCGCATCAGCACATTTAGTTAGCATATTGGCAGAGGGGCCAATCAGACCCCCACCAATTAGATATTCATAGCCTACTCAAAGGGGACTAGATGCCGCTCTTAAGAGTAATAATACTACAAATAATGATTACTAGATTAGTGGATAAAGGTTGTGGATCTAGGGATTTGTGCTAGCTGACAGATTTGTGGCCCAGAAGTATTTTTCCCTAACATGAGGAAACTTTCCTCATGTTTTTTTTTTTTTGCCTTCTTCTGGATCAACATTGCAGGATAATAGGTTGAACTGAATGGACATTTGCTTTTCCAGCCTTACAAACTATGTGATTATATAGAAATGTAGAGGACTGAGTGCAGCCCACATGGTCCATCTACTCGCCCTTATATTATTTCCTTTTAATTTTCACCTTGGGATAAATATATATTTATCTCCGGCAGGTTTTCATTGACTTAGTGCTGATTTTCCAATCACATCTGCTGGATTTTTCTTACAAGCATCTTCTTCTTTTTAAGTAAAATAAAATTTTCCAAGTTTATGACAAAGTTTTCCAAAATGTTCTCCCTTTCCCTTTTCCCTCCTGTAATATATGTAAAGACTCGCATCGTGCCGCCCCTTTCCCTTCATTCCTCTGGTAACATGTAAACATTAACATTATGTCCCTCTTTCTATTCTTCCTAAAGGGTTATATTATTTACTTTCTTTCCCTTTTTATCTTCTATAACATATGTAAAGGTTTTCATCATGTCCCTCCTTTCCCTTCTTCCCTCATGCAATACATCTAATGGTTTCCATCATGACCCTTTGTACTTTGTTCTAAATGTTACCATCATATCCCTTTTTTCATTCTCTCCTGTAACATACTCATGTGAAGGTTTTCATCATGTCCCTGTTTCCCTTCTTCTCTTATGTAATATATGTAATGGTTTCCATCATATTCTCCTTCTCTCCTGTAACATATGTAGAGATTTCCATAATTTCCAACTTTACCTTTTTCCCTCCTGTAACATATGTAAGGATTTCCATCATGCTTCCCTTTACCTTCTACTCTCCTGTAAGATATGTAAAGGATTTCATTATGTCCTCCTTTACCTTCTTCTCTTCTGTTAAATATGTAAATATTTCTATTATGTCCTCCTTTCCTTTCTTCGCTTCTGTAACATATGTAAAGGCTCCCATCATGTTTTCATGTACCTTCTTATCTCCTGTAACATATGTAAAGATTTTAATTGTGTCCTCATTTCCATTCTTCTCTTCTGTTACATATGTAAAGATTTCCTTTTTCCCACTTTCCTTTCTTTGGTTCTGTAACATATGTAAAAGTTTACATCCTTTTTTCCTTTACCTTTTTCCCTCCTGTAACATATGTAAAGATTTCCATCAAGTTTCTCTTTCTCTTATTCTCTCCTGTAACATATGTTTAGGTCTCCATCATGTTTCTCTGTAACCTATGTAAAGGTTTATATCATGTTTCTCTATCCCTTATTCTCTCCTGTAACCTATGTAAAGATTTCTATCGTCCTTTCTTCACTCCTATAGCATATGCAAAGGTTTCTAACATGTTCTCATTCTCCTTTTTCCCTCCTATAACATATGTAAAGATTTCCTTTGTCCCCCTTTCCTTTCTTTGGTTCTGTAACATATGTAAAAGTTTCCACCTGTTTCCTTTACCTTTTTCTCTCCTGTAACCTATGTAAAGATTTCTATCATGTCCTTTCTCCACTCCTATAACATATGTAAAGGTTTCCATCATATTCTCCTTCTCCTTTCCTAACTATAGCTGTTTAGGTATTGAAATTAAAGGGGACTGTTATCTGCGCCAATTTTCTCTGTCTTCAGGCTTTATGTTAAGGGCACTGTATGAATGGGGCTGCGCCAATTTTCTGGCATGCTCTGCGGGCAAAAACCCATCGTAGCCCTGTTCTACAGATGTATGAACGCCAATACTTGGTGCATTCTGCACAAGACACAACACTTTTGAATGCGGCAAGTTTGCGGGGACGTGACGCACCAGAGTCATATAATTGCGTCACAGTTTGGCCTGAAACCCGCAAATGCACCAAAGTTTGGCACATAACTGTCATAGAAATCCATACCAATTGGTATGGCCCAGCCATAGAATGGGACACATGTATAAAGTGCTGTGAGACACATAGGCACTGGCGCCTTCTGCACTCCTCTAAAGCAAATTAAAACTGACATATCGGCACCAGGTGACATACATGTCCCCCTAAGTTCTTAGTCTTTTTTGATACCTTTTGTGCTTGAGACCTTGCATCATTTTTGTAGTTTTTTTTTTGGACCATTCTATTTTGCCAATATCATTTTGTAGGTGAAGTCTCCAGAACTGACCACAGTATTTCAGATGTGATCTCACTAGACCTCTGTACCAGACGACCTGTTAACACAGAACTGCCTATACCATATCAGACAGAGGAGGCCTTCTCATATTATTATCTTACATTCGGAAACATTGAGTAATACTGCACTAGGGGACAAGAAGTCCTCTGTCTGATATTGTATCTACTGGTTATGTAATATGTTAGTCCCGGAAAACCCCTTTCACTCTATGTTGCGGCAGAAACTAAAAAGTGCATAATTTAGGTCCTTTTTACACTATAAATTTAAATTTTTTTAGTGTTTTGTTTTCAAATGTTTGAAATGTTTTACATGGAAACCGCGGGAGATAGAAAATCCTCGCAGATTCTATACCTTTGTTTGATCTTGCAGATAAAGAATGGAAAGTATGTAGGTTCATTAACATAGGCAATACTAGAAATACGTGGCCTTGGAGCTATTAATAATGGATTACTGCCTTAAGCGCTTAGCGTATCTGAATACATTAAATGCTATGAGGCAAGTTTACTGCTCACCTGAGCTCCAGCGCTGCTGAAAATTCTTGTTTCATCTTGCCCAAAACTTTATTACAACTCCATAAAGAAGTTACTTACGTATTTAAAACAATTAATAGTTCATTTGCACCAGATTCTAATTATAGCGAATAAAGCGTTGATGACGTAAGATAATAACTATAATCAGCAGGAACTTATTACCAGGAAAGTCACAAAATGACATATTTACTAACAATTTAAACTTCATATGGGATAGGAGGAGCTGTAAGAGGAGCAGAATTGGATGTGTACCAACAAGGTAGAGCATGCGACTACTGCGGGGTCCTTAGAGAGAAGGGGACAAATACTGTTTGATGTCATCCCCTTATCTGTAGAATGTGAGAACCTATAAAGGACAACCCTCTGGAAAGGTCATGTGTTATTTCCAAAAGGAGGGTATAGGAAAGGCCAAGGAGGTAGAATTAAACATCAGGCCCTATTGCCCAGGGGTGAAGACAAAACTCATTGAGCCCTTGATGGTCGCAACTCAATTTTCTTGCAATTCATAACAGTAGTGTCCAAAAAGAAAGGATGGTCGAATTTCCATGGTTTTAAAGACCTGTGACCTGACGTCTATTTTAGTATATCCTTTGGAGACCTGTATGATCATTTTTTTACTCTTTTCTGGCGTAAAATGAGCCAAAGTGAACAGCTACGATGTCTAATGCGCCTAATGAATGTGTTTAAGTGCATTGTTCGTAAGACTCAACACTTTTTAATGAGGGGGCATTCTGGGGCGTTCTGGGGGCGTCGCACCACACTCGTAATATTAGACAGATATATATATATGGTTCAGCAAAGCCAGGCACATTACGATTCGCACAGGCAGATCTATCTCAATATGATCTGCCTGAGCCTGAGGAGACGAAGTGGAGCTAGATTTGCTGTTAGAGAAAAAAATGTCCAATATTTCTCAACTTCCACCAGTACAATAATAAAAAGGGATTTCAGATCATTATCAAACTATATAAAATTCAATTATTTAAATTTAATAAAAAATCATAAATTTAATAGAAACAGATATAATATTCCAGAAATATAAAAATATTTCCTATAAAATGCATTTAAATTTAATAGAATCTAAAACTAGTTTTACATTAAAAAACCTACTGATGATGTTGCTCAGTTTTTAAATTTTTACTATGTTAAATTTGAAATTTATTTTTGCTGCTCTCTCCCTTTATTCCACATACAACAAGAGCAGGGACAGCACAGGACTTGCTGGGACCTGTGGTCCACCAAGCAGGATCAGTACCATAGTTTCTATTCACTGACATGCTATTCTAATGTATTTTATCTCTAGCCTATCTATAGCCTTTATACATGTTCGGCGCATTACTAATGCACCTTAGTACCGTAATGCGCCAAACACACAGACGAGGTGCGGGAACTTTAGACGCCAAAACCACTTTCATACATTCAGGCGCATTTGACACTGAAAAATAGATGTGAAAATGCACTGCGATGCATCTAGTTCCATACATGACTCCCCTTGTATTCCCTGTGAAATAACAATTCTTCTCCTGCCCTTATTTACAAATGTGGTTGCAGCAGAAAAGTGTATTACAATACGCCAAAAAGTGGCACAGTTTTGTCGCAGCGCGGCCCAGACACATTTGTTAGGGGCTTAGAACACTTTCTGCAGGTGAATGTGGCTCACCAAGAAGTGGGCGTGAACTCATTGGAAATTGAGTGTGGACGCTGTGACAAAATGCTGGCATAGAAAGTAAAAAAATAAAATAAACCAAAAAAAAAAAGGGGTGGGGGGGACAATTCTTAAGCTGCACCATTTTCTCAAGCAACATGAGCCACTGTGATAAACCTGGTGCATTTTTAGGGTGACTAAGGGCTTGTTCACACTGAGTTTTCACTCCATGTTGCAAGCACTTTATAGATCTGTCTTTGGGACCGACAGGATGGACCCTGAGACGGATCTAACAATTAGCAGTGAGATTATCACTGCGGTCTATGACGAACATGCAGCAGCGTTTATATGAGAGATCGCCGCTGCGTGTTTCTCTCCTGCCTGTCGGCTCCGTCTTTGAAAGAATTGACATGCAATTCTTTCAAAGACGGAGCCGGGGAACACGCAGCGGCGATCTCTCATGTGAACGCCGCTGCGTGTTTGTCATAGCCCGCAGTGATAATCTCACTGCTAATTGTTTAGATCCGTCTCTGGGTCCATCCTGTCGGTCCCCGAGACGGATCTACAAAGCGGATGTAACACGGAGTTAAAACGCCATGGGAACAAGCCCTAAGTTTACGCTGTCTAACTTTTAGACAGGGATAGTAAATGAGCGCTTCTGTGTTGGACTGTTCCTCTGTGATTGCTTCCTGGAATCTATTACTAATAAGTCAGACGGGTGTCACCATTCCTGTTTTTAAGGGGGCGTGTCTGCACACACTGACTGTCAGCCCTGATTGGACAATATCGGACTGGGCTGGGATACACGTCCAAGTAGCCAAACCCGATCGGTAATGAATTTCTACACAGAATAACAGCAGAGCAGCACAACACAGATATAAAAGAAGATGCTCCAGAATTGGTATTTCACAGGGAACAGAAGGATTTCCTTAAAGGCTGCACTTTTAATGCATATTTGGATGCATTAAATGCATCAATAATATCCCATTGTTTTCTATAGGAATATAGAAAAAAATATCATGAGTCTAAATGGTGTATTTTTTATATACGTCACTGCAATGCATAAAAAAGGGAGCGCGGGTTAATTCTCGGTGCATAATTCTTGTGTTACTTATGCAATTCTACTACTGAGAGTCAATGGAGACGGCAAAAAAAATACACCGAATTACACATGTATTTTGTCAACACATAATATGGTGCATCAAATGAAATATATTTGGTTGTGCTAAACAAAATGCATGAAAATATGTATGGAAAATATACATAAAAAATGCATTAAAAAGACACCCAAAAAAACATAAAATATTTATGTGATTAATATTTGCACATATCATTGCAAAATTTTACACCATGTGAACAGAGCCAAACGGAGATGTCAGGAATGGCCATTGGTCTTTTTTTAAAGGAGTTGTATCAGATTTAAAAAAAAATGGTCTGCTGTACTTAGAAATGGTGTGACTCTTGATTACAGGCTGTGCCTGATATTGTAACTCACATCCATTTAATCAAATAAGGCGGAGATGTAATACCAGACACAGTCTGTGAACAAGTGTGGCAGTGTTTCTGGGAGAAAAAGCTAATTTTTTTCTAGTCTTATACAAACATTATAAATGAAGTGTCAGAAAGGTAATAACAATGAGAAACAAGTTTAGATACTTGGAAGGCTTTTAATGCCTGTCTTTGTGGTGTCGGGGGGTAAGGGGAATTTATATTTCTTGCCACTTAGTCCCTCTGCCCTTAGTCACCCCCCCAAAAAAAAAACACCCCACCTACATACCTAGTGTTACTTCTTTCCCTTCATGGGCTAACCCCCCAAAAGTCCAGGCAGTTAATTTATTGTTAGGACCCAGAATAGCATTTAGGCTTTCACACAAGCCCCCCTCCCCCCGCTTAACCCCCAATTGTCACACCTATTAAAAGTCCCTCCACAATTACCAATAACCAATATGATTGTGTTATCAATGCTAAACAAAAACTAAAATCTGGATATGATATGAAAAGGATAGAAGCCGTTCTTCAGTAGAAGCTTAAAGTTCTGACAAAACCTATTAGTCTGTGTTCTTGGTCTTGTTGACTAATGTCCTAACCTCTAACATGAATTGTCTTGTCCTAATTTAGGGGAACTGTCCGTGGTATGTCATGCGGGAATATAATCCATGTTGGGTTCCGGATAGTAACCAGTGCTTATTAAGTGGGTTTACATAAAATAGCATTTCTGTCCAGTTCATGAGCTTCTGTTTCTTTCTACTTTTGCAGTGACTCCACCAACAAAACTACGATTCCACGTAGTAGCACATGATAGTGTCCAGATATCATGGAAGGCCTCCAAAGATAAGATTAAAGGCTATAAACTCCTTGTGACCCCAAAATCAGGTAAATAATGTCATACAAGGAAACTGTGCTGTAATGTAAAGTGTAACATATAAAATCTACGGGAATAATCAAGAATGTGTGCAACACATAACTATCTATCTATCTCATATCTCCTATCTATCTCATATCTATCTCTCTATCTATCTCACATCTCCTATTTATCTCATATCTATCTCACATCTCATATCTATCTATCTCATATCTATCTATCTCTTTCTCATATCTATCTATCTCTTTCTCATATCTATCTATCTCATATCTATCTATCTATCTATCTCATATCTATCTATCTATCTATCTATCTACCTCATATCTATCTCATATCTATCTATCTCTTTCTCATATCTATCTATCTCTTTCTCATATCTATCTATCTCACATCTCCTATCTATCTCATATCTATCTCACATCTCATATCTATCTATCTCATATCTATCTATCTCATATCTATCTATCTCTTTCATATCTATCTATCTCATATCTATCTATCTATCTATCTATCTATCTATCTATCTATCTATCTACCCATCATATCTATCTCATATCTATCTATCTATCTACCCATCATATCTATCTATCTCATATCTATCTATCTATCTATCTATCTATCTATCTATCTATCTATCTATCTCATATCTATCTATCTATCTATCTATCTATCTATCTATCTACCTCATATCTATCTACCTCATATCTATCTATCTACCTCATATCTATCTATCTATCTATCTATCTATCTATCTATCTATCTATCTATCTATCTATCTAACTCATATCTATCTATCTATCTCATATCTATCTATCTATCTATCTCATATCTATCTATCTATCTATCTATCTATCTATCTATCTATCTATCTATCTATCTATCTATCTATCTCTATATCTATCTCCTATCTAGTTATATATAAAAAAAAGAAACCGAGAAGGCGCACAATCGTGAAATATGCTAGGACAGGAGTTTACGATAAAATAGCAATATTGCTCACCTCCTCATGTTGTGCGTTAAAACCAGAGGCACAACTCTCATATCAGCATAAATGTTCAGGTTTGAGCTATTAACCTCGGCAGCTCCGCAGTCCCGACTCCCACGTTTGAAGAAAAGCCTCGTGGTGAATAGATACAGTCTAAATAGAAAAACCTGGGCAGTAGTGCTCAGAGGTATAGTGAGTCATGCACTATTGGGCTGGATCAGTGTTAGGTTAATTTATTTAAAATTAATAAAACACATACAAAAGTATAAAATCTATAACCCTACGCGTTTCGTAGCCGAACACCGGCACTTCATCAGGGGCATGTTCACACATTCAAAGATGGGACATTTATAGTGTCAGGCAGTAAAAGAATGCACATAGATCACGTCTAATCCCACTCCATGTGACTGCGGCTCATCCGGAGCCACGAGACCTCTGGTTGGAGATGACACCCATCAGTCAAACTCACATCGAAGCGTCTCACTGGCAACCAGGGAGCCCCAGTTTGTGTGGACGGTTTTAGTGTCAATCTTTAGACAGATCAACGTGTGATTAACTCTTTGATTACTTAAAATATATGACAAATTCTTAAAGTTCAATAAATATATTATAATAGACTCTAATTTATATATACTTTCCAATGATCAGCATCCTTTACGGTCGGTAGTACTTGAAATTAGTTGATAGTTACATATTCTGGAACTTATTGTAAATAGGTGTGTTAAACATATGCCAATATTATGCATACGTTGAGCGTTAACTCGTATAATGTTTAAAAGAGACTTTGATGGATACATAGGGAAAAGATCGATCGCAACGAGTTCCCTCAGAGGATACCGTTCCTCAACTAAGGTTTACAGACAGAATTCCCCCTATAACCACAAAAAGCACAACGTATGGCAGCTGTATGATAGACTGGTGGTGAAGCATTGTATATATGAAGGAGGGAGAGAGTTACATATAATGTCTAGAGCAAGGTAGAAGCTCTCATAGGGACGGCTAATATAGATACTTTTAGGCCTCGTTCACACGGCTTATTTGTGCACGGAGTGGCGCCGTACTCCGCGCCGGATTTGCGCTGCAGTACGGCTGGAATCCGTCCCTGTCATTACGGTAATCCACTGCTCTCATAGAGAACAGTGGATTCCGTCGTTCCTCCCCGCTCGGCGAATCCGCCGCGGGGGGAGAAAGTGACATGCACCTTATCCAGGCGCAATTCTATGGGGGCGGGGAGCGACGCCCCCGCCCGCGCTCGCCCCCGCCCCCGTTCCCGCCCCTTATTCACGGCGGATTTGTGAGTGCAATCCGGCTCACAAATCCGTCAGGAATAAGCCGTGTGAACACGGCCGTACAGTCTGCATTGTAAAACATTAGATGTGTTCCGCATTAGTCAGGGAAACTTTGATTTGCATCTATTGTTTCCAAATTGTTGAAACTAAAGATGAATGTGCTTAATATGAAAACTGTGAGAGTAACCCCAAAAGTGATTAAGATGTATTGGACAGTGTGAAACATATTGAGTATCATGAAAAATCTAGCCTACTGTGTAGTATATAATAGTGCTAGGGACTCAAAAAAAACCTGGTTATATCCAATAGACATTTGCTTTAGTGTTATGTGCTCTGGCTGCATACTATGATCAGGTTTATGTGATACATAGACCTACTACACTTGAGTAACACACTAGGCTTGCAGGACGTAGGCTCACCTTGATTGCCGTTTTCACCTGGTCACTCCCTTGTATTCGCGTTCCTTCCTTTTTGCTGTGATTTCAGTCCTCAGTCGCAGGACCCATAATAGCAGAGAAATCAAGGTAATCCAGCCGTAGGAATAGTGAAGCTTTCTCTTCTTTATTATAAGTACAAAACGTGCAGAGGGTAAAACATAGCAGCAACAAACCAACGCGTTTCGGGCACCAAACTTTGCCCTTGTTCACGGTATGGTAACATAGTAAAAAGTCCAGGTTAAATACGTTTTCCTGTCTGACATTTCCTGTACTTATAATAAAGAAGAGAAAGCTTCACTATTCCTACGGCTGGATTACCTTGATTTCTCTGCTACTACACTTGAGTCACAGTTATGGGTATGTTTAGCGGACCAATTCAACCACTTCATTTAAACCCTGAGGTTGGATGGTTTTTAAGCGGTATATCCAATATAGTTCTCTTTTTTGTAACAACTGGAATTTGTTGGTACTATCAAGAGGAACCAGACATGTAGTAGTAGTAGTAGTAGTAGTAGTAGTAGTAGTACCTACTATCCATCTAGCCAGCTAAGACTCTATTCACATCTGCACTGTGGCATCTCTCAATAGCGATAACAATACTCTGCTCTATCTATGTATCTCATATCTATCTCACAGCTTGTGAAAACAAGCCACTTATTTTCGCACACCCTCAATGCATTTCTAGCCCCGACATCATTGTCTCCTGTTTCTTGTATAATATTTTAATTTTGATTTTCCTGAAACTGAAGAACACAAGAATTCAATGAATGGATACAGTCAATGGAAATCCGACTCCACATCATACTTGGTGACATTGTTCTGTCTGTATAATCAGCTGTAACAGACGGGGCTGAGGGTGTAGCTCCTCTCAGTCTGGATGATCTAGCAAGATTAAATCATGTCAGTGGGATGAGAATATTTACCAGCTACTGGTCTAAAAGATCATTGAGAAGTTTCTGTGCTCTCTCTATAGCATGAAATCTCTGCTCTTATTAGTTAGATTTGTGTCTGTCAAAACATGTTTGGGTCCGAAACACAATAGTAGATTGTTCCTGAGAAGGCTTGTCTCACTTCATAGGCAGCTGAAATACTGTATGATGGGAACAATAAGCCAGTTTATTCCTCTCCGCTAACACTATTCACTGTCATTGTTTCAATTTGGACACAAAGCATTGGAGGAGAATTCAGAATTTCTTTATTGTGAATACAAAGCAGAACAGAATGTTGAGTTCTAAAAGAGCACAGCGTCAATCTGTGGGCAAAAAGGAAGTCATATTATGTAGATGTATTATGTATTCCCGTTTTAAAGGCAATTTATATGCCAGCATTCGACCAGAAATATCAAGTGATGGTTGTGGCAATAGGGATGCAACGTGGGCAACCAGTGCAGACAAAACATTTAAATTGACTGCTAGTTTTACAAAATTTGACAACATAGGTCATAGAAGTCAATACTGAAAAAAGAATAAGATCTTGTGTACTGCAGTAATAAGATACATGGACATAAAAGATGTAGGATGTGAACTAGAATCAACTTTGTTGAATAGGAAGTATAATCACAGTTGAACTAGGTGATTCTCCATAAGGTCTCTAAACTACTACACCATGCCACCTACATACAAGAATATAACTACTATAATACTGTCCTCCATGTACAAGAATATAACTACTATAATACTGCCTCCTATGTACAAGAATATAACTACTATAATACTGTCCTCCATGTACAAGAATATAACTACTATAATACTGCCTCCTATGTACAAGAATATAACTACTATAATACTGTCCTCTATGTACAAAATATAACTACTATAATACTGCCTCCTATGTACAAGAATATAACTACTATAATACTGCCCAATATGTACAAGAATATAACTGCTATAATACTACTCCTATGTACAAGAATATAACATCTATAATACTGCCCCGATGTACAAGAATATAACTACTATAATACTGCCCAATATGTACAAGAATATAACTGCTATAATACTACTCCTATGTACAAGAATATAACTACTATAATACTGCCACCTACATACTAGCATATAACTACTCTAATACTGCCCCGATGTACAAGAATATAACTACTATAATACTGCCCCTATGTACAAGAATATAACTACTATAATACTGCCTCCTATGTACAAGAATATATCTACTATAATACTGCCCTATATGTACAAAAATATAACTACTATAATACTGCTCCTATGTACAAGAATATAACTACTATAATACTGCCCCCTATGTACAAGAATATAACTACTATAATACTGCCCCCTATCTACAAGGATATAACTACTGTAATACTGCCTCCTATGTACAAGAATATAACTACTATAATACTGCCCCCTATGTACAAGAATATACCTTCTATAATACTGCCCCCTATGCACAAGGATATGACTACTATAATACTGCCCCCATGTACAAGAATATAACTACTATAATACTGCCCCCTATGTACAAGAATATAACTACTCTAATACTGCCCCTATGTACAAGAATATAACTACTATAATACTGCCCCTATGTACAAGAATATAACTACTATAATACTGCCCAATATGTACAAGAATATAACTACTATAATACTGCTCCTATGTACAAGAATATAACATCTATAATACTGCCCCATGTACAAGAATATAACTACTATAATACTGCCCCTATGTGCAAGAATATAGCTTCTATAATACTGCCCCCTATGTACAAGAATATAACTACAATAATACTGCCCCCTATGTACAAGAAAATAAGTACTATAATACTGTCCTCTATGTACAAGGATATATCTACTATAATACTGCTCCTATGTACAAGAATATAACTACTATAATACTGTCCCCTATGTACAAGGATATAACTACTGTAATACTGCCTCCTATGTACAAGAATATAACTTCTATAATACTGCCCCTATGCACAAGGATATGACTACTATAATACTGTCCTCCATGTACAAGAATATAACTACTATAATACTGTCCTCCATGTACAAGAATATAACTACTATAATACTGCCTCCTATGTACAAGAATATAACTACTATAATACTGCTCCTATGTACAAGAATATAACTACTCTAATACTGCCCCTATGTACAAGAATATAACTACTATAATACTGCCTCCTATGTACAAGAATATAACTACTATAATACTGCTCCTATGTACAAGAATATAACTACTATAATACTGTCCCCTATGTACGAGAATATAACTACTATCATATTGCTAGCGTTTTCACTTGCACTTCTTTAAAACATCCAAAAATGTTCCTGATTTTGGAATAAAAGTTCCTGAATATATTCTGTGATCAGCAGAATATGACTCCCTGTTCTCTAGTGACTGTCAGCTTTGTGGCCTACCATTACTGATGACTATAGGATTAACCTTACCTCCCTATGTAAGCAGATACAGTGATGCTGTACTTTCATTAGTCCTCCATGATGACAGATGTCTAATCCAATGTCTTCTCATGTTCAGGTGGAAAAACCAACCAACTAAATCTTCAAAACACAGCGACCCGAGCAATCATTCAGAGACTTGATCCTGAACGCAGTTATGCCGTGCAGGTCATTGCATTTAATGAAGACGATGAAAGTGTGCCAATTCGAGGAGAATTTAGAAGTAGGTAACCATGACCATGACTTTGATAGCCGATACCCAAGAACACGTTCTAGATGACTTTTAACTTGAATTAGCGGGTCGTAAAGCCAACATTGAATTCATTGTTACTAGAACATATCTACAGTATACCTTAATCTAGAGGGGTAACTCTTGGGCCTCACCACAAAATCTGTAACAGGGTCTTCAGCTTTGACACATTGTTAGTAGTATTGGTCTCATCATATGGAATCCCTGAACCAATTGGACTTCATGTTTTAGAGCCCAAGGAGGAACTCAGCCACTGCCCCCTATAGTTACATCCTTTATATTTTGTTCACACACTTTTTGTATTTTAATGTAGCTTGATCTAAAGCAAGTACCACACAACACAAGTCATTAGTTTTATAAACCCGTTTAAGCTCAACTGGGTTTAAAGGGGTTTTGCCACGAAGTAAAATTGACGTGGGAAGTTTGAAAATTAAATAACAAACATTGTCACCATTCATTATTATTAAAAATTCTGCACTGTTTTTGTCTTAGCTGCTTCTTTAGTGATCCATTGTTTACAGCTCGTCTCCAGGGGACACGACCAGGGCTGAGAGCTCCTCAGTCCTGGTTGCACATGCTTAGACATCATCTCTTCTCTCAGGCAGCTACTGAGTGTTCAGACCCCAGGTGCTGTCATTCTACTCCTGTCCTTTGGACTAGTTAGTAATAAGTCAAACAGTGCAAATAAAAAAAAGAAACCTCACTGAGGTCTGTGCATTGATAAGGAGAAAAAAAAAACAGGTTTGGTTCCAGCAGGGATTTGAACCTAGAACCTTTGTGCTGTAAAGCAAAAATGTTACCAGTGTAGCTAATTACAATTGTATACATAAACAGACCTTTCTTTGATTAGAGAGAGGAAAGGCCTGGTGATGTCATCCTGCAGGGTCACATGATATTAAATTCACACAAATCACACACGTCCCCTTCTGAGCACACAGAGCTGAAGAGCTGGATGCAGGAGGCATGGAATGAGATCGTGGCAAAACCCCTTTAAGTCCCAAAACATTTATCACTTATCTACTGGATAGAGAAAAGATATTAGATCTTTATCCTAGTCCCCACTCCCCCCAACTTTATGGTCACCACCATTCCAATTCCGTCTTGCCATGACTGAGGCAAGGAACAATTGTACCACATTTTAGCAATCGGTTAGGGTCATACATTAGTGGATAGGTGATCATTTTTAGATCTTGAGCACCTGATCATTGGGACCAAGAACTATAATAGGGAATTACTCTCACCCCAGTTTTGCTTCAGACGATGCTTCTGAAGTAGACGGGCTCCTTAAAACCACACACAGTTAGAGACATATGGAGGTGCAGTAGGCATTCTGTATTATTACCTTCATACTTTGTGTGAATTAGGCCTAAGATTCTTTTTCCTTTCGCAAGATATTTTTTACTGCCCATTTAGTGCTTGACATAGTAACACACCTGCTTTTTTCTCTTTATTTGCTGTGTCTATTTCATTGTTAGTTAAGGATTTGGAGAAGAAGAAAAAATCTGGTCGAAATCGTAAGGTTGAAAACAATGTTCCAGAGGAAGGTAAGACATCAAATATCTCCATTCTTTTTGATTACTTTTTGGGCCCTGATGCAATCAAAACATTCTTTAGATTCCCTGTTTTTTGAATATATTAACCAAAAAATTGTTAGCCCTAAACACACTGCAGATTTCTGGAATGTTTACTTGTTATCATATGATGATATATATTCACAGTTTATTCATCCAACAAGAGGTCCTTGTGCACTGAGTTTCCTGCACACCATGACCTCTGTTTAACCTTTGAGATACCGTTTTTAAAAATTTCTGTTGATGGACCCCATTCTTTATTCGAATTTGGAAAAAAATACCAAAATTATACTGAGTGGTCTTCGGACTAATTCCCTGCCAACTATGTTTCAACACAACCAAGAACCATGGTTTCTCCATTTCATGTCATGATGCCATATATCTGGAATATGCCATTATTTTATGATCAGTGATGAACCAACCTCTGAGACCCTCACTAATCCTGATAGTGAAGGGGACACAGTGCTCAACAGCGGAACTCCTAATAAGCTTGCTGTGTAGACCCTGTTCATTGTGATGCAATTCTTTATCCCTCTGGCTCGCTCGGGGCCTGTTCGTTGACTTATAGACAATCATTCTTGGGTTTATTGGTGTTCCAGAGGTTGGACCCTCACCAACAGCACCAGAATTTCAAACAAGGAATCTAAGCCCCGTGTCCATTACTAGTTGTTATCTTGCACCATATCAATGGGCTACGTTGTAAAAGAAAATTTGAAGAGGACCCCAGACAGCAATATTACCAGTATGGTGGCTCTGCCCGCTAGTCATAAAGTGATGACATGCTTAATGTGGGGTTGCCTTTTCCAAGCTGTGGGAGTACAAGGGATCCAAGTTGGCCACATTTTCAGTAAAGGAGCTTCTTCTTGTGGAGTCTAAGTTGAGTGATCTGAGAACTAGAGACATTTTTGCCCCGTTACTCCATCAGTTGTGCCAGTGTCCACCAAATAGTGATAGTCATGACAGCTATGCTTTTTCCATACATAATACCGTAGTACTAGACAACACTCACAAGTCTGCCCAGATATGTCCTCCTTTTACTTTTCTGTGTTAAGGACTTTTATTATTTGCCATCAAAACTGCTTTTACATGATATTTTCAGTCTTTCAACAGAATATTGCTTTTCAGAGTTTGAAGAGAATGGATCTCTACTAATCCTGATCACGATGCAATGTTTTTTTTTTTTTCCTGTTTCTCTTGGTATCATCGTTATCATTTGTTGTAAATGAGTCTAGTACAGGATGACATCAAACATGGATGACATCAAATGCTCTGCCCATTGGTAACCCACCAAGATCAAAAGACTACAGATTGCCAGAAAGCAATACAGTGCGGGTGTTTGTGGGAGTCTTAAGTAAAAATCCTTTCATGATGTCCTAAAGTGACTGTTACCATCAAAGAACAAAAAAGGAGAAAGGGTTGGAGAATTAATTTAAGGGGAAGGGGAAGGGCTGAAGAAAATATACACGTCCTCTATTTTAGTTAAGAGATTGCAATCTTCAAGATGGTGGAAATGCAGCATTAAATTTACATTGAGCAAATGTTGCCGACAATACAGATGTGGAACTCAGCAGGTAGGGGCAAGCAGAGGTGTAAGGCTGGGTTCACGCACTGTTTTGCCAACACGTCAAACGTATGTTTGGATGGTACAAAACAGTATCAAAACGCATAGCTTGACATATTCATTGAGTACAACGGTAGAAACTTATAGTCAAAAGTCCATACTATTGACTCCGTTTGACATCGCTTGCGTTTCATGCTTTTGTGTCCTGCAAAAAACACGTTTGCATATGTTTTGTTTTTTTCATTAAAGTCTATGACTGACATTTGCAAAAGTAAATCTATATCTTTGCATACGTTTACTTTTTTATTTACATCAAGCTCTTTTATTGAAAAAGTATAAAAATGTTTTAAAACTTTTCCATTTTCTAAGTACATAAACGGATGTAAATGTATACACACTTATGCCACATTTACATTTTACATAACTGTGATGTATACATAGAATTGCATGAGTTTGTGTACATTTATCAGGGTCTACGTATCCAAGAGTAACATTGAAAAGACGCCTGAATTGAAGACATTGGCAAATGCCACTATTATCAGCCAAGTAATTGACCCTTCAGTATTTCTCTGGGCCTGAGCAATAAGGTCTATCGGGTGTCTGCTAAGCCAACCTGGCTTGTGCATTTGACTTCATCTGCCTGTCTGCTGGCTGACCTGGTCACTGCTTGTCCACCATATAAAGCTATACTCTTCCACCTTGACATGGTGTCTGCTTTTCAGTAGTATGTTGGCTTTTGCTGGTAGATACTCAAAGGGTAGCACCCTATCTATTTATCTATATACCTATCTATCTGTCTATCATCTATGTGTATGTAAGTGTATATATATATATATATATATATATATATAAAATATATAATATATATATATATATATATATATATATATATATATATAGAGAGAGAGAGAGAGAGAGAGATGTACATATATATTATCATATATACATTATAGATTTCATATATTTTATATATATATATTATATGTATATATATATATATAAAATAATTATATATATATATATATGTCTAGCTATGGATTTTTTTTATCTGATCTACCTATCTATTTATCTGCATATCTATCTACTAATCTATCTATAGGTTCGCCAACCTAGAGCCCAAGTCATATCACCCTTGTTTATGTGCATAACCTTAAAAACTTTGTAATCTTCTTGGTTCACAAGTATGTCAGCACCAGAGGGCAAAATGTATCTGATTGATAGAGTCCTCCACTCCATTTTGTAGTAATAAATTCTGAACTAATAGATTGGGGGTCTTCTGTTCAGAATCTCGTTGTGGAGGACCTGGCATCTTTATGCATTATAAAGATAGCCTGCTGTTTTTTGAACCTTCATGTGGCCAGTGGGGGTACTGCAAGGAAATGAAACTTTATTTCATGTTTGCTGATATTTTATAGTTGATCACTGTGGCTCTTGGAAGCAGGACAAATCATAATCAGCTTATCATTGAGAAACTTATAATATAAAGCGATTCCACCTGAGATTTAAAAGGGTGCTCTTATCTGGCACTTTGATGGCATAAAGATAGGATATGCCGTTAGAGAGTGATAGGTGAGTGACCCACTTCTCAGACCCACATCTTGCGCACAACTCTCCATTCTATTCTGTAAGAGTATCCCATACAGTCAAACACCGTGCTCCCCTGTACTCTAAACACCCAGAGAACAGAATGGAGAATAGTGCAAGCAAACCTTTCCTTTCTGTCCAGACTTTCGGGGGGCCCATTTTTAGGTTGTTCACACGGCTTAAAAAGGGGGCCATTTTCGGTCGTAATTTCGCGCCGAAGTGCGCCAATTACGGGCCAAAAGGCCCCATTCATTGGTAACCCCACAGTTCTCATAGAGAACTAGGATTACTTTTCCTCTCCCCGGGGGCCTGGCTAAAAACGCCCCCGCTGGAAATTCAAATCAATGGGCCCCCTCCCCCGCCCCCCCCACTCACCCCCCTTCCCGTCCACACGGCGTAATTGCGAGGCGTAATTACGTCCCGCAATTAAGCCGTGTGAACATAGCCTTATTGAAATGGCCACAAAGTGCAAGATGGGAACACACCTTTTAGCTAATTATTTATTACCTTCAGTTTATTTCTAGAGGAACCATTATTTAAAAGATTGTTACCACCCCAAAAAACAAAATTAAAAATGAAAATTTTTTTTTGAAACATGTTTTTGGGGCCTTCAATTTAGCAAAATAAATTAAAAATTAAAATACAGAATTCTATGCATGTGTCACCGACGGAGTATCCACTCCTGATTAAATTACTGCACTGGAATTGACTTAGAGACAGGAAACTATTTGGATGAAAGCTGGATCTGACTTTTCCACGTTGTCCAGAATTTAAATGTGGAAATTCCTTGCAGTAAAGTTTTGGATATTAAATTGTGAATACTGAATTTTGCCCTTTATTCTCTTTGGCAGACATAAAAGAGCTCTATGCCATGTGGCACTCTCATCTGTCTTGCCTCATGATGAGCCTTACATCTGTTGTGTGGCTGCAGATTTTCTGACATTAAGGCTGAGCCATTGTACAAGCATACAGATCGAATTAAAGTAGACAATGGTTATTATTTTTTTCTTTTTTACCGTCTAAAACAGATGTGTCCCTCCATAGCAGGGTGAATGAACTTTTTTGATAGAAAAATCCAAAATCTAAGAACGATCTGAGGGATCATGCTTATCCAGCAACTAGGAGAGCATGCAAGGGAGGGGAGACACAGGACAAAATCTAAATAAGGGCTGGGGACTGACATTGAGTTATGTCTGTGAACAGTGGTGCACATAGAAGGTGGCCTTGGAGCCTTAGGGGTCCCAAATACCTTTCAGCCACCTAAAAGGGACATTGGTAATATATAGGGGCGGCATTTCTGCTTCATTCTTTTAAATTTTGCTCAGTCCACATTCATTTGGGCCTTATTCGGGAAGGAATTCCCAAAAACATACCAGACCCTTTTTTTTTTCTGGATTTTTTTTTACACCGCTGGGGCCGAAAAACTTAAACCCTTTTCGGGGGGTTTTGGGTAATTTTTGGTTCAGGGTTTGGGGGGAAAACCCCCCCCCCAAAAAAAAAAAAAAAAAAAAAGGGGTTTTAAGATAAATCCCTTTTTGTATGTGTTGCCCCATTTTTTGCCCAATTTTCCCTTTTTTCTATTTTGGGCTCCATCAGCCCCGGGGCCTTTTTTATTTTGCTTTCCCCCAAAACTCCGTGCGGGGTTAAAACAGCCGCTTTACTGGCCCCGGGAACCGAAACCCCCCTGAATTTTGAAACCCGGGGGGGAAAAAAACGGGTTAAAAATTTTTTACACCCTTTGGGGGGGGGTTTCAAAAAACCCCCACCGTTGTGCCCCCTATAGGGGGTCAAAGGGTAAAGGGTTTTTCCCCCAAGAAAAAGCTCGCCAAAATGCGGGGGAAGGGCAAGTGCGGGGTTTTTTAAAAATTTTTTTTTTTTTTTAAAATAAAAAAGGGGGGCCAAAAATTTCCAATTAAACCTCCTGGAAAAATTTTGGGGTCGGGGCCCCCCTTAAAACGGTGGGCAATTTGCTTTGGAATTTTATTTGCGGCGGTTATTTTTTGTCCCCAAAAAAGGGGGTTTTTTTTATTTTGGGGTGCCCAAATTTTTTTTTATAAATTTTTTCTTGGCCCTTTGAAATTTTCCCTTTGCCTTGCCCATTTTGTGCCCATACTTTCGGGGAAAATGCCAATCCGCTGCCCATAACTCCTTTTATGGGGCCCCAAAAAAAGGGGTCCCCCCCTTAAAAAACCTGGCCAAAAAGGTTGGCAAAATGGGCCCCCCAATATTTTAAATGGGCCCCCCTTTTTTTAAAAAAGGGGGTTTTTTGGGCCCCCACCCCCGCTATACGCGCCCTTTTTTTTTCTGGGTTGTGGCCTTCCTTTTCTGTGGGCCAATCGGGTTTTAAAAAACCCGCCCCTTTTCCCCCAGGGGGGCCCCTTTTCCCCACTTTGGAAAATTCTTTTCAAATTTTCCCTTTTTTTCCCCCCCAGCTCCCATAAACTGGGGTGGGGGTTTCCCCTCCCCCACCCTATTGCTTTTAAGGCAGTTCACAGGTTAAAGGGCCGTATTTCGGTCCTTAATAAACCGGAAGTGCGCCCAATTTCGGGCCCGAAAAAAAGGCCATTCATTTGGTAATTCACAGTTCTCAAAGAACTATGGTTACTTTCTAAAACAAAATTTAAAAATTTTAGGGGGTATACGCGCGCTAGCAGTGATTTTCTATGGGCCGGGGAATGGGGGCCCCCCCCCTCACTCCCCCCCCCTCCCACCCCGCCCCCACCACACGGGAAAAGCGGGGGTAATTACCCCGCAAATAACCGGGGGGAACATGGCCAAAGGGGTTGTCTCACTAGTGATTCTCTTACCTCGTCCGTTTTCTTGGTTTCACTTTGAATTAGGGGCGTTGTTTATGGCTTCCCTAGGCCGGGGGGTCAAAATGCGGCCCCCCAGCTGTTGGGAAAAAATCAACTCCCCTAGCCCCCTGTTTTAGATTTACAAAGCATATGGGTTTTGTTTCCCCCCAAGCTGGGGGGGCCCCAGTTTGACACCCCTGCCTAGGCTGCAGTAGAAGCCAGGTCTGTACTTACAAAACCCGTATGGCAGCCCCATCAGGGAGATAAACAGGCTGTAGTATAGCGACCCGAGGGGGGTGATGCAGTCCATACAAGTTGGGTTTTCTCAGAAAGGTAGGGGCATGCAATGAACATACATTTTCAAATGACTTTGTTTTTGCAAGATCTTTAACATAAAAAGCAATCCTTGTAGTGAGACAACCCCTTTAATGGGATTTGTTAGGGTTCCGATATATGATAGTTTGAGCTCTTATCCTCTTCTAAAATAACAGAGGACAGTCCATAGAATGTTTTTTTTTCTCTTGGATTCTTCAGGACTAGATCATGGACATAGGCAAAATTGTGTATATTAGGAAGTTTGGGAAAGTGTATTTACCTCATCCTCACTCATGGAGAGAAATACTTTATAATGGTAAGGAAAATTAGGAAGAGTTTGCTCACCACTGCGAATAGTCCAAATGAGAGGCCGGGTGTGGTTGTTGTCAGGTGCGCAGAGATTCCCAGTGGATTGCTGGGCAAATATTTAATCAGAAAAGAACATTAAGGCCAAATTTAACCTTTTGCGAACTAATTTTTCCCCCCTTTTAGGTTACTATGAGCAAAAAAGTGAGTTTTTAGGCCGTGTTCACACGGCTTATTCATGGCGGATGCGGATGCGCTCGCAAATCCGGCGTGAATAAGAGGCGGGACGGGGGCGGGGCCGGAGCTGCCCCGCCCCATAGACTGTCATTATCTAAGGCGCGGACGCGCCGTAAATAATGTTTTGGCGGTGGGGGAGGAGCGACGGAATCACCCCTGTTCTCTATGAGAGCAGTGGAAATTTCCGTAATTTACTTCGACGGATTGGCGCCGTACTGCAGCGCAAATCCGGCGCCAATCCGCGGACAAATAAGCCATGTGAACGAGGCCTTAGACCTAAACAGTTTTCATACATGTGGCCCTAGTTGTCTCCAGCTCCATATAGTATCAACAAATATTTCTTAATTTATTCCATTTTTTAAAATGTACAACACATGGTACCGAAAATTGTAGCTTATATAACAACATTCTAAAAACACATATATACGTGCAATTAACCAATCATGTGAGCCATATAATGTCATGTGACTAAGATGTTGTAAAAAAGCAAAACCTGATATGGAAAACCTAAAAGAGAGAAAAAAATTAGACAGTAAATCATTCTTTAATTCGTTATCTCATGACTGAAAATTATTTGTGATGATCACATATTTGTATATTTTCAGTTCAATATCTTCTTTGTGTGTGGGTTTCTTTGTTTTGTTTTTTTCCTTCCTTTTAGTTTTTCCATATCAGGTTTTGCTTTATTTCTGACATCTTAGTCACGTGACATTATATGGCTCACATGATTGGTTAATTGTATGTATACATGTGTTTTTAGAATGTGGTTACATAAGCTACGATTAAGGGTAACTAGTGCCCGAAACGCGTCAGCCATGACAATTTTCTGTACCATGTGTTGTACATTTTAAAGATTGGAATAAACTAACAAATCGTTTTTTATAAAATATATTCTTTTCTGACTTTATAATGGTAGTGTTGCCTTTTTTTTTTTAATAACTGAAGGAAACAGTGAAAATATATAGTTGAAAACAACTGCCTGAGGTGTAGATGGTAGAGCTAGTGGCAACAACAGGCGTATCTTTCTTGTCTAGGGTATTGTGGTACAGAATTCGGTCAGAGCAAAGGGCCTCATCTATGAAAACTATATAGGTCTGACTTTCTTTGTTGCCCATAGCAACCAATCAAAGCTCATAACAACCATTCAGAGCTCATAACAACCCATCAGAGCCTATAGCAACCAATGACAGCCAATAGTAACCATTCAGAGCTCTTAGCAACCAGATATCATAGCAACCAATCAGAGCCCATAGTAACCAATCAGAGCTCATAGCAACCAATCAGAGCCCATAGCAACCAGTCATAAATCAGCTTAATTTTTTTCAGAGCAGTATGTGAAGTGAAAGCTGAGCTCTGATTGGTTGCTATGAGTTCTGATTTGTTGCTATGGGCAACAAAGAAAGTCCTAAATCTATACAGTTTTCATACTAGCTACAACCCTATGTAAACTGTCCATGGCTTTTAAGTTTATATTAAATGATACCCTACATTCATCATATATTGAAATACCAGTCATTAGGATAGGTCTGCACTGAGACAGTCGTAGGTGGTGGAGGACCCTGTGCAAGGACACTATTGGGGAAATGTATTAAAACAGTCTATGTGTGAGACTTTCTTTCTTGCCCATCGCAACCAATCAGAGCTCATAGCAACCAATCAGAGCTCATAGCATCCAATCAGAGCTCAGCTTTCATTTCACATAGTGCTCTGAAAAATTGAAAGGGGAGCTCTGGTTGGTTGCTATAAGCTATAAGCTCTGATTGGTTACTATGGGATCTGATTGGTTGCTAGGGCCCTTGTGGTTTTGCTCTTGGCCAAAAAAGAAAGTCTTAGGGCTAGTTCACACGGCTTATTGCCGACGTAATTGTGAGGACGGATTTCGCCCCGCAATTACGCCAGCTGCCGTCAACATAGACAGTCATTATTTCTCCCTGCTGAGCGTATTCGCCGAGCGGAGGGAGGAGAGAACGGAATCCATAGTTCTCTATGAAAAACTGTGGATTACCGTAATAAACAGGGACGGATTTCAGCCGTATTGCAGCGCAAATACGGCGCACAGTACAGCTGAAATCTGTGCACAAATCAGTCGTGTGAACGAGCCCTTACACCTAGACAGTTTTCATACATGTGGCCCTATATTCCTAAATTATTTGGGCCTCTTGTCATCCAGCAGTTCATGACTGATCACCGTCCTTATATTTCTATAACAATCCCCAAGTAATTTTAAGTCATAAAAATTTATTAACTAGAATTCATGGGGCCAAATAGCAAAATGAGATGGGGCCCCACCACCTAATGACAATACACTAAATTAGCAGCATAAGTAGCAATAATTAAAGCTATAAATAATACCGCCCCATATCAGGGGAAGCAGAAAGTCACCAACTACTTGTTCCTTACAGAAGGGAATATTGGGCCTCATGTATGATTACTGTCTTGGTCTAAGACTTTCTTTTTTCCCCTTGTATGAACAGTCTCGCTGCTAGACAGTTTTCATACATAAGGCCCAATGTTATTATACCTGAGTGGGGCCCCTCCAACCTCTGGGCCCCATAGCAGATGCTACTGTTGCTATGGCTATAGTTACTCCCATGTCATTTAGACTAGATAGCTTCCACAATAAATCCACAAACAAATCGCAATAAAATGCACACTTAAAGGGGTTGTCTCACTACAAGGATTGCTGCTTTTTATGCTAAAGATCTTGCAAAAACAAGTCACTTTGCAATATGTGTCCATTAACAGTGTCCCACCTATTTAAAATACGTGGGGTCCAAAGTATTGGCAACCCCCGCAATTTTGTCAGATAATACTTAGTTTCTTCCCCGAAA